>CM053792.1:837519230-837813652 GCA_028749045.1 Cupressus sempervirens
TCCAACAAAAAATATGGATGATGATAGAGTATTTTTTATTTTTCATTTTTATTGGATTCTCCTTCACATTCATATGTACACATATTGTATTGATAAGTGATAAAATCCTTGACAATGTTATGCTATTTAAAACCAAATTAAAAAAAATTATTGGATTCTCCACCACATCCATATGCACATATAGTGTGATATATTTGACTAAATTCATTTTAAATTTTTTATTGGATTCTCCACCGTACTCATGTGTACACATTTTGTATAGTGATAAGTGATAATATTCAAGACATTATTATTTTTCCTTTTTTCATTGGATTCTCCACCACATCCATACATACACAATTGTGATATATTAACTAAACTACCCATTTTCTTAGTGTGCAATAGGTATGCCATAGAATGTTACATAGGAGTAGGAAACTTTTTTGGTCTATATTTTATAAATATTTAGAGTTGACTTTAGAGAATTGGAAGAATGTGTCATCCTTGTTTGTGTATACATTGTACGCGAGATTTAATTTTTTATTGTAGGAAGTGGAGATCTTAATTTTTATTTATCATACAAAAATATTGACATTGAAATCTATTATCAATATCCAATAGATTTGTAAATCAGTGAGAACTTTGAAACACTCTTAATTTACATATGTGTCATGTCTAAAGGTCACTTACAAACTTAAGCAAGAGTGATGAGATGTCAAACGGTATGGATAAGAAGTAAGAGTATAAATAAGTAAAACCCAAATTAGGTGAGTATTCTCCATATCAAAACATAAACAATCCTCTCAATTACTAATGTAAATAGAAAATAAAAGTATCTATATATTTCACAAACAAAACTTACAAGGAAATAAGAAAATATTTATTTTCAGGATGTTTTATATTTAAAATTACATTCCTCAAGTCACATCGAGGGATGCTCCATAGTTTTTGGTAGTTATTTAAATTCTAGAATTAGGTTTAATATAAATATTCAAATGTGAAATATATTTTGAAATGGTTAAAAATTAATAATTACATACAAATAAAAGAATGAAACTTTAACTGAATGATGGAACAATATAAATAAACTTTTAATTCTAAATAAAATCAAGAAAATAAATTTATTTTTGAAAATATGAACCAATTCCTTTCTAAAATAGTTGAAATGATTTATTCATTACTAATTGGGAGGAAAAGACAGTATTCATTTTTTACTCAATTCTTACTCTTCTAATTTATATTATAAAATTCTAAACCCTAAAACTACTACATGCAAATATTTCAAACATAGATCCATTCTACATTTGTGGCTACAAAGTTGTGAAATTTTATGTGATTCATTGTATTTATAGATGATGAAGGAAGCTCAATTGTTTAGGAAATGGTTAAGAAAATCAATGATTGTAGACGTCTATAAAATAATGTATAGCTATCACTAGATTTTTAATGTATCAATAGTATCTATGAAATTTTACTCTTTTTAAATAATTCAAGTTATAGGAATTAATGTTAGTGCGGTGAGAGATGATATAGGATAGATATTATTGTTTGATGAATGCGTAATACATAATTGTCATAAGCTAGGGTTATTGTTGCACTAAAAAAAACCACCTTTTCAATACTTGATACAATCATTATATGTATCGAACATTAGAGGTGGTTGAGCCTTGTAATGAATCTTAAAGGGAAATGTTGGTGGTTAGTCCAATAATCACCTTAGTGTTACCAGAGGAGATTCAATTTTGTGAACAAGGTTTGATACTACTTGTTGCAAGCTAAGATTTTTTCCCTACCAAAAGATGGACCTATACATGCCTAATGAAACTACTAGACTTATAGAACAAAGAAGGAAGTTAATCCATTTAATGAATAATGAAGGGGATCATTAGTGCTTAGTCCAACAATAGTTACATAGAATATGTGGAGATCCCATCGATGGATGTATAAGTGCATGTGATTCAAAATAATTTTCAACTAGTGACTTACTATCTCAAACAAATAGATATCTAGAATTATTAATATTTTTTTGTAATTTCTTAGATCATTAATGAGAATATGTCGTTACAAGGATACAAAGTTTAGTGTATTTACTTTGTGAACAACTCATTGTATTGAAGAGACTTGTCATGGCTATAACAATTTTGTGTTGGAGTTACAAATATGAAATATATGCTTCTGAGAGGGGGGGGGGTTGAATCAGAAGTTCAAACTATAGCAATTAAAACTTTTTACCATTCAGTAGATGCATGCAATAAATGAACTAAAAATAACATGTAAAGTAAATACATCAAAACATCTAGTCACATATACACACTTGACACCATATATGATTACCTAGAAACCCTCAAAATGAGAAGGTAAAATTGGGGTGGGGATGGCACCCACAAATCTTTACTCCTTCAGCAATAAAGTGTAGCCAATTATGGTTACAATAAGTTGATTATGAAACATGATCTAACTTGTGAAAGGCCTACACCCTCTTAAAGGCTTGGAAGGATTGTTAAGTCCCACCTTGTTAGAGGATTTTAACACCCTGTTAAAAGTGTGTCTGATTAAGGGACTTCAGAAAATTCACTTGGAATGTCACCCTATTAAAGGATGTAATAATGACTATTATATCAACCTTAGTCCAAAGGATTTACCCTAACTGATATAGTTGTTAGACAGTAACATTAGAGCTTTTGATCTACTACAATGTACAACGTTATCTTCCTAATTTCATATCACCATTTTTTCCTTCTTGGTCCTCTCTGATCTATTATGTTAATGTTGTGTCTTTGATCCTTTGTTCTGTAAATTGATTTTGCAAGTGTTTCATGCTACCAAGCCACCTTGAATGCTTTCTGAACAAATCATTCAACCCTTGATACCATCCTTTTATCACCACTCTCTCAATCATATAAAGTGTTGGGGAATCATCTTTCTTATAAAGAATTTTGTGGCTTAGGGTTAGGTATGAATGTACGGTTGAGATTCATCTACTTTTCCGCTTAACTCTTCCTATTTTTTGATTGCCTGCATGTGATTGTATAGGAAATAAAAATAGATTCATCCTTATCTTTAAAAGCTTTGAGATCTATCCATAAGTTGGCATAGAAATAGTTTTTATTGTTGTTTGTGCCATTACAAACAACTATGTCCAATCTTTGTTACTCAACACTTGATGTTATTGATGCTTGACACATACTATAATTATGTTTCTCGCTTGGCACTTGAACTACTCAGCATCAACTATCTTGCTCGACACTTGAATCACTCAGCATGGTTTATCTTCTTGGCACTTGAGTGACTCAGAACTTATTGCAACTCGGCATGGTCTTGTATTTACATATTATACTCAACATGTATTACTAGTTCAGTATGAACTTAGTGAATGTCTTAAGTGTGTTGACACTCAATTGTCCCTTTGACATGAGTTTCAAAAACACTTAATTGGACATAACAAATCTAATCTTCTCAAGTATAGGATATTCAAAACTTGGCATATATACAAAACTACAAAATTTTCAAAAAAATTGTAACAAACTATAAACCTTAAAAAATTTGTAACTCCCCTTTAGTTAATGTGCCTATTTTGTATTCAAAATTGGTGATCCCACAATAATGGGTTTCACTTTTTGACCAATTTTGAAACTGAAATCAATATATTTGCAACAAACCCCACGTTCAAGTGACTATATCTCTAAAACTATAAATAATTTCAAAATGACATAAACTAGTGATTTTTAGTAATTTCTTCCTACTTTGTAACCATATTTTTTAATTTAAATTGTTTTATTTTTTTATGTCAATTTTTTCTTCTTCGAAAAGTGGCACATAATAAAATTCAATATTTTTAAAGAGTGACAATCTGTTTGACACATATAACTTTTTTTCTAGAAATGATAATGAAGTAATTCTTTCAGTGTTAGATTTATAACATCAATATATAGAGGATGCATTTGGTTTGTTCATTTTGGTTGAATATTGTATAGTTTATGAAGTTTTGAAGTGACACCAATCGTAATTTAGACATACATACATTTTGACACAGATAACTTGAAGTCAATTTATCATAAACCCTTTTTTTTTTTTAATAGAAAGCTATCTCAATAAGCTATTTCCTACATATTTTTCATAATTTTTTTGACCTAATTTACTAATTTTCTAGAAGTGTCAAATTTGGTTGATGTTCAATAGGTAATGAACCTATGATGAGTTAAACTCATATTTGAAACTCTTAATGATTAAAATATGTATTACTATTATAGTTGTTGGAAAGCTTGCTCTAAGAAACACATTTTGAAATTTTTATTTTATAGTAGGAGATAATTCTTTTGCAATTATGGGTGTCAAAAAATATATATTTATTTAAGAAAAAAGGGGCAATTTTTTTTAGTTTTGGACATTTATAGCAATATCTTCACTGTGAACATGTGGGTTATAATTTCCTGACCACTAGAAATTTAACAAGACATATTTGCACGAACATGTCTATTTTATTTTGTTGACACTAACATATAAAAAAAACAAAAAACCTGACATCAACTTCAGACAAGCAGTTTAGAATAACTAGCAGTGACAAGAAAATCTATATAGTGAAATTTTTCTATGGTTATTGTATGAAATTTATCTTGAGGCAAGGAGTAATTTTATTATTATTATTTTATAATGGGAAACAAGAAAGGAAGGAAAAAAAAATATGCAAGGAAGAGATCTGATGAAGAAGAACAAAGAAATCTTTAGAAGATTGTGGCACATTATCATCAAATTAAACAAGGTGAAGGAAATGTTGAAGAAGGCTCAACAAAAATAGAATAAGTGCATATGGGAGAGAGTTTAGGAACACTCCCTACGAAATCTCAAAAAATGAATGTCGAAGAAGGTTCAAGATCACTCCCTGCAGAGGTTCAAATAAAAGAAGTTAGAGAAGGGTCAGAATCTTTCCATGCAGAATCTCAAACAATGGATGTTGGAGAAGGCTCAAGATCGCTCCCCATAGAAATTCCAGTAATAGAAGTCAGAGAAGCGTCAAGATTAGGTGTAGGAACTAGTATGGATGAACTCTTAAATATTTCCCAATCTTTAAAGAATGGTATTTCTCCTAAGAATTTAGATCATTTACTTAAAATGGATGTGGATAAATTGAGAAAACTTGCATGTATTGTTCAACCATTAAGTTTTTCTAGGAAAATGTCAATGAATAAGAAGATAAGAGAAATTGTGACTCAATTTGATAACACTAACACACTTTGACAAGCTTAGTTGCTTTCACTTTTTCTTACACAAAAGAAGTTGCAAGAGGCATTAAAATTGTTTGGTGTAGACACAACATCAAAGAAGAGAAGATTTTCTAGCATGCAAACTAATTTCATTGAAAATATTAAATAAGGTTTGAGAAACATAGGAAAACACTCTCGAACTCAAGATAAGTCTATGACAAGAAAAGTGGTGTTGATGTCTGTTGTAAATAAGAATATGACCCAAAATAGACAAATATCTTTAATTTCATCTAAAATGGGTATTAGTAGGAGAACAATGAGAGAATATGTTAAGAGAAGATTAATTGTGGATGACAGTACTATGGAGGGAAATTGGTCAATCATGTGTAGAGCACCTCATTCTAATAGGATTGAAGAGTTATTAAAAAATTTAGTCGTATCATTTTTAATTGATAACACTCATCCTCTATCAATTAGTAGAGATGTTATCAGGCATAGGATTGCACCTGGTCAATATGAACATCATACAAAACATTGGTTGGACACACCACAACATGAGTTATATGTGTCATTTTGTTGTGAACATCCTAATGTAAAAGTTGGGCAAACATTGTTTGAAAAATTGAAGCCATACTTTGTGACGTCAAACAAAGTGTTTGAAACGTGTTGTTGTCATCATCATATTGAGTTTGATCTCCACTATTAGGTATTTTGAAAGTTTTTAGAAGACACATATGGTTTTCATGCTACTACTCCTAGTTGGAGAAGTGAGTTTATATCATCCATTTTATGTGACAACATAGATGATCTAGCTGGTCAAATAAATTGCATCAAAGGATTATGTGAAACATGTGGTGAATTGTCTCTATTTCCTTTGATAATTGAAACTAATGATGTAACAAAAAAATTGAACTGCAAAAGTTACAAGTATGTGAAGAATGAAACAAAGTTAGGGAAAGAGACAAAAAGGTTGGAATATGTTAAAGAGAAGTTACCTATTCTAACGTTTATGGATATATTTAAGAAATTCATTCAACCTTATATTTGATTTTTGCAAAGTGGCAAGTACAATAGTTTCAAACTTTGAGAGATAATTTCCCACTTGGAACAATTGTATCAGTTGTTGATTTTGTAGAGAATTATTCCTTTACTCATCAAAAAGAAATTCAATTAGATTATTTATTTTCTAAGTAGGTCACTATTATGGTACATGTTTGTTATAGACATGCACAGTTAGATTTGGATTGTGTTCATAGTATAGTTCAAGCATAAGTAATTAAAAAGGAATATCAATTTTATATAAGTGATGATAAAGAACATGATATTCACTATGTAGAACATTTCTTCAATATGTTCTTTTCTTATTTGAAAGAAAGAAACATAAATGTTGATAAACATTATGTTCGGTTTGATATATGTGCCACATAGTTCAAATCATCTAGACCATTTTATGCATTGTGTAGATATCATCGCAATGAGAATATAAAACACATATGGAATTTCTTTGAGGGTGGCTATGGAAAAGGTGAACATGATGGTGTTGGAGCTTGTATCAAATGTGCTTTGTGAAAGTATCAAATGAATTATCAGGGAGTTCATGTAAATTATGCACATGATGTTGTTGAATGGTGTAAGACACATTTTGCATTAGATGAGGTCAGGACATCATCAACAATGAGTTGACAGGTACCATATAGAGTCTTTTTGGAGATAACAAGTATAGATGTGTACATCTATTTAAATTTTATGCAATTAAGTTATAAAATTTTATTATTAAGTTTTATTTTTAAATTCATTGAAGTTTAAATTTATTTTTTCCATATTTTCAATTTAATGAACTTTCAAGTGTTAATAGAAAAAATATGCATGGTTGCAAGAGGATAGAAAAGACATGTTCCTTACATTCAGTCATGAGTGCGGATAATTGCAATTGGACATTGAAGACAAGAGAATACTCATGTTCTTGTGAAAGTGGCATTGATGAAGACTATGAAAAATGCATCAATCAAACATGTGGATATATAGGTGCATGGATTTTGGTACCACTTGATGTTACCGATACATTTGATAAAGATGATAAAATTTTTGATGATATTCCATTGATTTCTAATGATTATAATCATATCCCTATATTGGTAAAAGTGGGTGAGAATCATATAAATTAATCTCAACTTGTTATGTAATTATCAATTTCAATTGTCTTATATATATATATATATATATTGTACACATACATACATGTATAATTGTTATGCAAGAGATGTCTTTGCATTGATTGTTGAGCCTAGAAATCATGAAGGTGTCAGTTATTATTTATTACGATGTACTACATAGAGGACAAAATTATATGACCCTGAAGAAAGTGATGGAATTTTTTTCCCCATAGGTAAATTATACATATACATGTATGCACATACATATATGAATAGATATATATATATCTAGGTAACTTTATATCTATCAAATTTTTAAATACTTAAATTTGTGGTGCAATTTCTGTTGTGATAGAGGGAACATATTTGAAGCAATACAAAATAGTCCAACATGGAATACACTTTGTTGATTATCAACCTAACAACAAGGTTTTACAATATAACCACTTGGTCATTGCTATTGGGCTTTCTCTACATCTAGTCAAACTTAAGCATGTACATCGCAAGTGGAGACTAGACAGTGAAGATCATGAAAAGATATTACATGTTATAAGTGTACATTATGGTTGATTAGACCTTTGAGATTTATTTTATAATAATCTAAATATCAACTTTGATGAAATGTGTTTTTAATTGTATGATCATAGTCTTAGTTATCATTAGTTTATTAAAAAACTATATAAATTAATAATATTAATTGTACCATGGATGAATTTAATAATTTAACAACTTGATATAAATAGGCTAAGTTAGTTCGAACTTACACAACCATTATCTATATATATGTATCCAAAATAATTTAATATATTACAATTCTTAAGTATCAACTTCTTTTCAAACTATTGAATTTCATCTTAAATTAAATGTGTTTTTAATTGTACGATCATAAGTTCTTAATTATCATTAGTTTACTAAAAAATTGTATAATTTAATAATAAATTAATTGTACCATGGATGAATTTAATAATTTAACAACTTGATATAAATAGGCTAAGTTCGTTCAAACTTACACAATCATTATCTATAGATATGTATCGAAAATAATTTAATATGTTACAATTCTTAAATATCAACTTATTTTCCAAGTACTGAATTTCATCTTGAATTAAATGTGTTTTTAATTGTACGATCATAAGTTCATAATTATCATTAGTTTATTAAAAAACTATATAATTTAAAAATAAATTAATTGTACCACAGGGATGAATTTAATAATTTAAATTCATTTATCAACTTTTTTTCAAACTATTGAATTTCATAAGTGAATTAAATGTGTTTTTAAAATTGTAAGATTATAAGTTCATAGTTATCAAATGTCATTTTATTAAAAAACTATATATTTTAATGTTACTTTATTACATCTACAATCATACTCTTAAAGTTTAAATTAGTTTAAATTAATATGCTTTTAAATATTATATTTTGTAAAAGTTTAGTCCTACTAATTGATTTACCAAATTTATGTATCTTTGGTCCTCCTAATTGTTTATTTCATATAATGATAACAAATAAATATAATGTTTTAAATTTATAATCTAAATCATTTGGGTTAATTTAGTAGTTTTAAGCACCTATATTAATTCAATTCAATTATTCAAAATTTTAAGTTAGGTTCATAGATCAATTTGGAACTTCTTTGAATATTTAACTATTGAAGTACCTATATTTAGAGAAGTTAATTTGATTGTTTTATAATGATGACAATAAAATATAAAGTTTAAAAGCTATAATCTTATTGATGAAGAATGCTCTACTATAATACTATAAAAAAAATAACACAAATGTATATATGTACATGTACACATCTCAAGATCATGTTCTATAGCTATAATACAAAAAAAATCTCAAGAATAAACATCTATAGATCTAATATATCTCTACAACTAAAATGCATACATATGCAAACTATAAATCTTTAATAAATACATGCGCGCAGAAAAATATAAAAATTCATATATACATCTAATCATCTAACTATTGAAGTACTCAATAATCAAATAAATAGTGAAACATACATGTATAAATGTAAGTCATCAAGGTACTAAAATACACATATGTGTATGTAAACTGTCTCCAATATATAAATGCAGAATAAAAAAAAGGATCTACTACTAGAGGGACCCCTCAAGATGCATATGAATAGAATGGCCCTTTGATTGAGTCTCCTATACATCCTCTCATCAAGGCACATCAACCGAGCCCTACAAATATATATAATTATACATACATTAGAGTTCTATCTAAACATATATATACATGTACATGTACGAGCAAATTAAATACAAACTTGCATATATATAGATATATATCTAGTTTAAAACATTCAAATAACATTAAACAAACTATTTAAAACTCAAGTACCTGAGCATTATTGGGTGCCTCAATAGAATCATCTCTCTTATGTCATGATGCCCTGAACCAAAACTACATGTAACCATGTGCTTAGTGACCTATTCCTATATGATTTATTATAGTTAAAGACTAAATTAAATATCTATATATTTGAACTAAATTTTTAAATAAATTCATATTTTTAAATTTCATATATATTTAAAATTAAAAATAAATTATATATGTACCTAGGTCTTTAGAGGTGAAGGATGATCAGTAGACTCCATCGTATCATCTACCAATGCACCTAAGACTAAAACTCTGACACCTATTGAACCACCCTCAACACCATGTCCAACTACTAGTAAATCTGAGTGAAGTGAATTGCATAATCAGTTGGGCAATGGTGTAGAATCAATGCTTCCAGGTCAGAACAATAGGTCCATGTATGATGAAATACCCAAGCTCGAACTAGTATCAATCTTAGATAGGCCTCGTAACTACTCATCAAAATCACCAACACCCTCAGTTGTGATTTGGACATCTCCAACTCGTATGCCTGACTCATCTATATATTGATGTGAGCTTGTCGTTGAATGTTATAAGCTATGCACAGGTGTATTGTCTATCACTAGTGTGGAGGCCTATGTCTATGGAACTACGTCAAGGATATAATGTTGTCTAACAACATCCATTACTGAGTGAACTAGAATCCTTTGTGTATCAAAAATATAACTAATAATGTGCAACATATCCTCCAAAAAATACAGTGCCAAATCCATATCTGTTTGATGTCCTGAAAGACCACGAACATCACCTGGTAGTGGTAGCCTAGCAATTTTATATGCATCATTAGAGGAGGTTTCTAAAGTGCTACTAGATGCCTCTCAAGATGGTTGACCAGGTGGATGAGGATGTCAACTATATGACTATAATGACCAATAGAATCAGATGCAATAGTAGTCGCCACAGATGCAATGTGTCCAATAGTGTCAATTGCTCCCCTCTGGGAAGCAATTACAACTCTATCTACAATAGGTACATGTGTTGGAGTCACAGGAGGCAGTCCTTGTCCAACAAATTGTCTAACATCTAGAGGTGGTAGACCATGTGCACTATGATATTGGTCACAATCTATGATCTAACCATGCCCCTGTCCACAATAATCAAGAATATCCAAGTAGTTGACATTGAGCCCCACGCGAAACTCAACATATAATTGTTGTGCAAAATAAGGAGGTATCTAGTTTTTATTAGGATAATGACCATGTGAAGCTAAAAAATAAGGATAGATCATGCTAGCAATAACAAGATCTTTGCATCATGTGACTCGGTAGCCTCTCACCCTACTCTATGCTCCCTCACATCCTGGAAAGAGATCTCTTTTGATGATGTCTTTGGGGGTCACCCTCTTGACGTCATCAAAAGATGCATCTCTTGAAATCTCAAGCCTAAGGTCCAGGTAGATATGGAAGCTAATATATTAGGATTAAATGAATGGTGAGCTCTAAATCTAGCTGTTAGATCCTATAAAATTTGACATATCATAGAACATATATCTCTATAAAGACCATCATCAGAGGACAATATAGACTATCCTAGTCTAGCAACCTCCTACTTTAAAAATGCAAATAAAGCATTGATATCAATGTGTGGAGGTGGTGCAGTATGACCTCTAATAGGAACTATAGGTGCAGCCTGACCTAGAACAAGAGCCACACTAGGAGCCATGGCAGGACCTACACCACCTAGAGCCACACCAGGAGTTGCACTAGGAGCTAGAACATGAACCGCACAACAAGCCCTACCTTAAGGTACACCACAAGCCCCACCATGAGCTATAGCATGAGCCCCACCATGAGCAACACAGCGAGCTGCACGAGGATCCAAAACAGGAGCTACATCAAGTGTTGTAATAGGAACCACATCAGGTGCCATAGTAGGAGCCGTAGTTGGTACTGCATAAGGTGTCGCACCAAGAGCCGTAGCAAGCTGATCATGTGAAGCCATATCTATAGAAATGTATCAAGAGCTAAACTATCTACTGTACATAAAATTTTTATTTTTTATTAAAAATTATACATGTAATTGAATGTACATCACACATGTCTAGATAATCTATAACATGTACATATGATCTGATAAAATTTAAATATATGATTGAATGCATATACATACATACATGAGAGTTAGAGTTAGAGACATACATAAATACATACATACATACATACATACATACATACATATATACATACATGTGATAATCTAAGTAAATTCTTTTTTTTGCTCGACATCACGTGTGGTGTCACAAACATTGGTCACATGTGAATCCTTCTATATTTAGTCTAAACATGTGTAATTAATTATAAATTTGAACACATTGGTCCATAAACCATCAATTAAAATATATATAAAATAATCTAACATGATCTAAGGATAAATTAGATCTTATTTTATCCCCTAGATCAAATATTTGGAGTAGTTAAATTCTAAAATATATATATAGTTTTCCTATTTTGTAACTTTTGATTAGTAATTGTATAAGAAATAGAAAGGGTTCATCTTATTAGATATTTAAAAGTAATATGTTTTTATAATTTTCTAAGAAGTGCAATTCAAAACATTGAAAGTTATATGAGACCAATTCAAGTTTTCTATTAAAATACATTAGTATATTATGACATTGTGTTATTTCTATAAGGAATTAATCATATAGTTTGTGAGTCAATCTCATTGACCCATGTTTCAAGAATAGTGATTCACATTAATCCATTTCTCATGAGAATGTCTTCTAATTTTATCAATATTATGATATGTTTTGAAAAGTTTTTCTATATTTTATTTAAGAATAATTTATTCAAAATAAACTTTCAAACATGAAAATGTGTTAAATTAGCTATATATATTTACTTATTATTAATTAAAAATTAGCTAAGTCTATTGTACATTTAAAATACATTATTATATATTATGAAATTGTACGTTATTTCTATAAGGAAAATATAGAAAATCTAGCTAATTTAACACATTTTAAATTAATAATAAGTAAATATAATACGTAAATAATATAACTAAACTTAGATTTTCTATATTTCATCTAACAATAATTTATTCAAGATAAACATGAAAATGTGTTAAATTAGCTACATATATTTACTTATTATTAATTAAAAATTAGCTAAGTCTTCCAGGTACACTTAAAATACATTGTTATCTATTATGACATTGCAAGTTATTTCTATAAGGAAAATATAGAAAATCTAGTTAATTTAACAATTTTTAATTAATAATAAGTAAATAATATATGTAAACTTAGATTTTCTATATTTCATTTAACAATAATTTATTCAAAAAACTTTCAATCATATAATAATAAAGTGATAACATATTTACTTATTATTAATTAAAAATGTGTTAAATTAACTAGAGTTTCTATATTTTCCTTAAATACAAATAACACAATGTCATAATATATAATAATGTATTTTAATGTGTGCTATTTTCAAATGAGTGAAAATAGTATCATTTGATTAAAGATGTTGTAAATTATAATTTACATTTATGAAATAAAAAATGCATGTGCACTCAATTTTTTATCATACCAATTTTAACCATGTATCTCCAAATTTTCATATAAATGTTCAAGTTTAGGCTATCTCGAGGAAAAAAAAAGTCAACTTTTGACATCTTTTTTAATCACTTATTTTCAAGCTTTTATCCAAACTAGTTTTTAAATCATTTACCAGAATCTCAATTGATCTTTTATCAAACTAGATATTTTTATTAATGTTTCTAAAAGGTTCAAACAACCTCTAGGCTTTTATGATTTTGGTCCTTATCCGCTAACAAATTCAATGTGAGCAAAAGGATATTTAAAACTTCAAGTTGACATTGTTGAAAGAGTTCATATCTATGTGACTTAGTACTCAAATGCTTGTTGGGTAGTACACCCATGGGAATTCTACCCCTAACAAGATATTGAGCTGGTGGATTAGGACTATTCATGTTAATATGATATCTTCGCCTGAGATGGAATCCCTCATTTGCAACCTTAGCTAAATTGGGCTAGACTAAGCATTCCATAATGACCAATGATAAAGAAGATAAATAAATTGAATGTCGTCCTCAAAACTAAAAATTTAATATCACATATTTTCCCTTGTTCTTCATTGATTCAGAGAGATAAATGGATTCACTCTAACCCTTGAGCAATAAGAGAACATTTGATAGTAGACCAATTTGTAAATGCCCCAAGATATTAGAGACTTTGAAATTTATCCATTATTATGATGTAGTTGAACCATAGAAAGTTGAATAATAAGCCATGGGATTAGAACCTAACCTTCACGATTGCTTCTTGTGCTTCAAATCTAAGCAACTAGAGATGAACTCTCTTGAATTCAAGGTATCAAAGAATGTTTATTGACTCTAGTTGAGGATTGAAGAAACTTATAGTAAGGAATTGTGAATTATGGTCTTTGGTGAATGATCAGGTATATCAAATACAACTCATGTGCATACTCCATTTTGACTATTATTTTTCTAGGGGCAACATAACACTAGTAAATTTAAACAATTAGATCATTCAGAGCTGTGGGTATGATGGTGATGACTAAGTTCTAGGTAGATACAAAAGAATTGAAATTGGATATAAAATGTTGTGAACCTTGCATGAACTTGTTGTATAGTATCTTCCTTCTCTTTGTTAACATATTTAATAGAAGTAGATATAGGTACCTCTCTTTGTTTTTGAGCTTTAAGTTAGTGTGGACATGTATATATAATAGGTCTTAAGAAAGTGTACAAATATGTAGGAGTTTGAATTTCTAGGGTTAGCGTTATAAATTAGGGTTATATTTTTCAAGTTAGGGTTAGAGTTTGAGTTAGGGCTAAAGGGTTACATGGTTAGAGTTATCTTTTAGCCTAGTTATAGTTAGTTTTAGGGTTATGTCTAGACATGTTGTTTATGTTTTCTTATGATCAAGTTAATGTTGTTATGTATTTATAGATGTATATAATCTTTACATGTTCTTATATGATGTATGTATTCTTTATGTTTGTATATAATCAAGTTATGTTCTTATAATTAACTTTTATTAATTAAATGTTGTAACGTGTATTCTTTAGGTCATACATGTTCTTTATTTGTTCTTATGTATGTATGTATGTTATATTCTTACCTACAAAAATTAATCTGCATTCTTATATATGTATAATTTAGGATCTCCCCTTAAGACATGTCATTGAATTATATAGTTAATTATATACTTAGACTAAGGCGTTAAAAATAATAACATACACATAAACATGAATATTGAAAACATTCATGTGTCTATATTTAACATGAACATATTTACATGTACATTTTTGAAATAAAATATACATTAATCTACAATCTTATGTATAATTTAGGATCTCCCCTTAAGACATGTCATTAAATATAGCTAATTACACTTAGTTATAAGACAAATTAATATCTATGGTTAACATATGTACATATAAAAATGTGAATTTATTGAAAACATGTACATGTCTACTTTTAACCACGAACAAATTTACATACATCTATGTTCAAAATAAAATACATTTTAATCTACATTCTTACATGTATAATTTAGGATTTGGACCCTTAACACATTTCATTTAATTGCACTTCTAAGATTAAGACATTAAGATGAATTTGACATATACATAAATATGAATATTGAAAACATACACATGACTACATTTAACATTAGCATATATGCATATATCTATGAATTAAAATATTTATATTTTAATCTACATTCTTATGTATAATTTAGGATCTCCCCTTAAGATGTATTCCATTAAATATAGTGAATTACACAGTTTAGATTAAGGTGCATAAAGATGAATAACATAACATAAACATAGAAGATTACAATGTATTAAAAAATCAATAACATGTACATATTTATATGAATATTGAAAATATTTTTTCTAAATTTTATTTTCTACACTCTTGTTTTTTTAATATTTTAAAATATTTTTCTAATGTTTTCTAATTTTCAAGACTAATATTTAAAAAAATATTTTCTAATGCTTTTTCTAATACTTTTCTAATATTTTCTAATGTTCAAATCCTAATTTATTTTCTTGTAGTTTTCTAATATAAAATTCTAAATTATTATTTTTTAAATATATTTTCTAATGTTTTTTCTAATGTTTTTCTAATGTTTTTTCTAATATTTTTAAAAAAAATACGTTATGTTATTATAAATTTTCTAATGGTTTTTAAATATTTTTCTAATATTTTTTCTAATGTTTTTCTAAATTTTATATTATTATAAATTTTCTAATATTTTTCTAAATTTATTTTCTAAAATTTATATTATTATACATTTTCTAATGTTCTTTTAAAATTTTTTCTAAATTTTTTTTCTAAATTTTATATTATTATGAATTTTCTAATGCTTTTCTAATGTCTTTCTATATTTGTTTTCTAAAATTTATATTATTATAAAATTTCTAATTTTTTTATAAATTTTTTTTCCAAATTTTATATTATTATAAAATTTCTAATCTTCTTTTAATACTTTTTCTAATGTTTTCTAAATTAATATAATTAAGTTTAACATAAATAAATAATAAAAATATTAAATTAACATTAAAATATGCTTTGGGAATATTAAAATATTCTTGAAAACATTATAAAATGCTTTAAAAATATTAAAAATGTAAAAAACATTAAAATAAAATATATAGACATATCTGAAGGCGAGAATTTGAAAGAAAATGACAAGATGATGCTGACAGAAAGCACATGTTCATTCCAACTCTTGATTGAATAGTAGACACCGTAAAAAATGACAAAAGAGGGTAGAAACGACATTTTAAAATGCTAAAAATTGATGTTTCACATGTTTGTTGCGAACATATTTATTATATATGGTAGCAGTGAACATACGTAATTATATATAAATATGTTCAATGCGAACACCCTTTTAAAACATGTTCACAGTGAACATGTTTAGTATGTTCACTATGAACATATGGGAAGCTTGGTTTTGCATTTTGCAACTTTTTTTTGTTCTTGTTTGTTCCACTAAAGTGGAACCCATTATTGTGGGTTCACCCAAATCTATTCTCCAACTTGAGTAGATTTATCTCTTATTGATACTCTTTGTCTTCAATGGTGCTAATACTCTTTATTTAATATGCTTTGCTTTTGCTCTTTTTTGGCTCTGCTCCCTCTTTCATTATTCTCCCCCTTTTTCATCTCTCCTTTTTCTTTATCTCCCCTTGCTTATTTCTCTCCCCCTTTTTGACACTCATGTCAAAGGGTCTATGCATTGATTGTGTATTTGTTGAAAATTTTTTTGTGGACTTCAATTATTATTTTTAGAGTAGCATCCCACTTATCACATGCAAAATCTAATGACTTTATTTGGATTTCTATCTTTGTTGCAAGGTGAACTAGTCCATTTGATGTAGAAAGATTTGGATCTTTCTTCAACAAAGTTTCTACAATTCCTAGATCTTTATGGAGTATCTCCATATGAGGGGTTAGGGAGACTTGGATGTTAGTAGACTTGGTCTTATATTAGCCTCTTCTATTGTTAACACAGCTAGTTGACTTTATGACTGAAGCAATGAGTGAAAATTCTTCTCACTTTGTGTTGGGTTCTGAGGTAGTTGCATACCATAGACTTTTAAATTTCTCTCTAGACTTAGAATTATATGGCTTGTTTCTTGAGTGAAGAGTGTGGGATCACATAGTTTGGTGTACAATGAAAATATGTTCTCAAGTACCCTCTTTACTTTTTCAATTTTTGTAGCCAATTCAACTTGCATTAGTTCTATGTCACCAGCTCTATCTTTACATTGACTTTCCCTTGAAAATTTCTTTCTAACCATTCCATAAGTTTAGCATTAGTATCTTGGTATTCATTGTTCACCTATTCCACAATATCTGATAATTATTCTAATAGTGGCTTTGATTCTTCAAGTGTTGTCAAACTGAAAGCAGCTAAGAAGATGTCTTTTATTTCTTGCAATGCTTGCCTCTATCTGTACTCCTTTCTAAGATTTCTTGATTTTTCTTCTTTTCCATGGCTTGTTGCAAAATGCCTATTTATTCCAAAGTAATGGTTGCATAATCATACTTAGGTATCACTATTTCTTCATCTAGAGTTGCATCTCCATAGTGAAATACCTTAGTAACCTTGTAGGAACGTGAGCCTAGTGCTGAGATCTATAGTGGTACATCTTCAGTGCTCAGCTTCTCAAGGACTTTTGTAGGAGAGCCAAGTGTTGGTAGAGTTACCAATTCTTGAATGGCTTCTTGCTCCTTCTCCTTTGATATGTCCTTATTTTCTTCAGATCTACCTTGGTCAATTATAATTATTTGAGTTGCACCTTGTGTTTGTGCATTAGGTATAGATACATTGATCTATCTTGTTTATTCTTATGTAGTCTTCTCTTCTTTTTCTTTCTTTTGTTCAACTATATCAATTTTGACAATTGTGTCAACCTTTGTAGATGTGTCTACTAATGTTTGTACTAAAGGTTGAGCACTAGTAGTTGAAGGGATGGAAGAAGGTGGTTCTTGTGTATTCACCTAATCCTTTGCAATGTCAGCTATTGCCTTTTGAAGTTCATCAACACTAACCAAAATTAGATTCTCACATAATCTGGCTTGTAGTGTGGATTGGTCAAGGATCTTCTTCAAGTCTTCTATAGTTAAGGGGTTGATGTTCTATGCTGAACTATTAGGAACATCCTTAATAGTTATAATTTCTATAGGCATTTTTGTGTCATGTGGAGGACTCATACTTAGCATTTGTGTGTCTTGCATACTCTATTCTTCCTACTGCTCTTCAGCTATAGCCATATCAACTTTCTTCATTTGTGTCTCCTTCATAGTAGTATTATCTTTTTTTGTTCCTTCCTCCTTGTGCTCATCTTCTTCTTCATTATTTCTTCCTTCGAATGGATCTTCCTCTCCTTGATTTATTGCATCAATCCATAGATCAATTTCCACATTTGAGTGGACTTCTTGAAACATATTCAATATTATTCTATTTAATGTTCAATGTCCTATATTTTGGTATAAATTTTCCACCAACTTCTTATTAGCTTTGACAATTTGTCCTTTTGTTAGCTCTGGCATCACTTAGGCTAGTGTTTCTCCAAGTTTAAACAGTAATACCACTTATTTTAAACATAGTATACAACTCCTTTCACATTGTATTATCTAATTTAAGTGGAGTATTCTTGAATTTAGACATCATTGCATATATGGATTCTTCAATCAAATTTTTTTCTTCTCTACCAAGCTTTCCAAAATTAACATTTTTCCAAACTTGTCAAATCTACATTATTTCTAACATTTTCAGAGATATTTTCAAGATCATATTTACGTGTGTGACTTACCATTATAAACTAGATTGTATCCTCAGATTCTGTCCTTTCATCGTCAATCTCTGGCTATGCAATGTATTTTCTCCTTTATTTCTTTTATACTAACCCCTTTTGTTCAATAGCCTTTGTCTTCTCTTTGGCTTGCCCTTTTTCCTTTTCTATAGTGGCCCTTGTGCTTGCCCTGGTTGTTGGTGCTATTGGCTTTGTTGGGCTGGGCTTTGCAATCTTCTTTGCCTTTTTTTTCCTCTGGCTATTCCTTGGCCTTTCTTTTCTAAGGTTCTATTTTCATTGGTGCTTCTTTAATTTATTCTTCCTCGACACCTTCTTCTTCATCAATGTCCTCACCCATGCCTTGGGTCAAAGAAAGAGGTTCTTGAGCTTGTTCCTATTCTTCCTCTTCATCCTCTACATCATCTTCTTCTTCCTCATCACTTTCTCCTTCTCCAAATTTGGCTTTCAATTTCCTTACTAATTTTTCTTTCTTCTTTAGTGCAAAGGTTGTCTTTAACTCCATTTCAACTTTATATTTCATGACATCATAATTACCAAATATCTTGGCACTTTTATCAATCTCCTCTACTAGGAGTGTGGTGATGGTAGCTGAGGCTTCATCAACATTGATATCATATCCTAGGGGCTTAGCCATCTTACCCTAGGTACAACATCCTGTATGTATATGTAATCAATATCTACAAGAAATCATGTGTCATTTTTGTATTGTTCAACTAAGGAAATAGGTATCCTCATCCTTTTCTTCATAGATTTCTTGAAGTCTTCGAAATAGCTTGTTATAACTATTTCAAAGTTCTCACCCATCTGCTCAATATACTCATTGATTTGTACAACCACTAATGTATTTTTTTTTCCATCCAACTATACCAAAAGATATAAATGTGTTCTAAACATAGAAAAATATGCATAGTAGAATTCATCAAAAAAATTATTGAGCACTTTTTGTCATCCTAATTGCTCCAAGATTCTCAATTATTTGTTGTAATTGAAGCTCTGCAAGAACATAAGTATGATCTTTCTTAACAATTTTGTAGCCAACATCAACTGCAATGCAACATACACTGTTTAACCTACTTGACTGATAAAACTTATAAGAAATAAGCCTAATTTCAAAGTGAAGTAGTGGGTTTGTAATGGTATCAATGGTCATTCCTCACTTATTCCATTTTACACCTTGGTTATTCTCAATTACCTCTTTTTTGACACTTCGTAAGGTCTTTAACCAATCTAGGGTTGGAAAACTAGTAACCCTATGAATAATTATTTTTGAAATCTTGATTGGTCCACCTTCTAACCACAAATATCCATCATGTATTCTACTTAACACTATTTCAATCCATTCAGTTTTAAAAATCATGGGGAATTCTAGGGCATGTGTTAAACCCTTTCTCTCAACAATATTGAATTCTTCCTTTACGAAACCATTTTCACACAACTTATTTTAAGCTTGCCTTATTTCTATGACACCTATGCCTCCTACTTTTCATTTGTAACATTTTCTTATGTCTTGAACCATTATGAGCTTAGGTGGAATCATGGATAATGCATGAGATAGGTCTTGTTTATAGGAAATGTCTAGGATGGCTTTAAAATTCAGTTGTTTGACCTTATTAATAACTAATTGGACTTCAAAAACTTCTTTCTGGTTCACATTCTTTGAACTAGAAGCCATTTTGTCAAACTAGGTTTTAACAAATTATAAAATGCATAACTCAGCTAATGAAGAATACCTCAAACATTTGATGAATTGGTGTTTGATCATTGCTAAGATCTTGGAAAATGCTTCAAATTGGTTTCTTAATTGCATCTTCATTGTGCTCATTCTCACTTTGAATTTGTAATGACAAAAAATGAGTGAAATCAACCATATACCCTTCAAAACTCTGCATTTAATGCTTTGTGCTTGTACAGTTGTAAACTCGGCATTAACATGATTTTGTTTTAACTTGGCATCTATATAGATTTCCCTCACTCAACAACTACTATGGAATTGACTCTAACTAGCTTTGACTAGCATCTTGACAGTTACTAGTATTTCACTTGGCATCTGTAGAAGATTTTTCATGCTTGCTAATAACATGAAAAATTGAATATTTAACCTTGAACTTTTCTCATCATCTTACATCTTTACTCATGCTAATTTATCCTTTTCAATGCTATTTTCTTTTGGAACTGATGTAAGATATAATACTTTGCGTATTAGTCCCACATACCTTCTTTTTCTTAGTTTGATGTGGTGTGACCACTTGAACTATTAGGTGAAGTGATCCCTCTAATTGATGTGCTACATCCATCTCTCTTTTTCCATGTCATCTTCATCTCTCCTCTAGTGTGTTCAACATCTTCCTTGTCTTTCCCTTGTTGAATTCACAATTAGGTGCCTTTGACCTTGTTGGACAATGCTTGCTAATATGGCTAGTCTTCAAATAGTTAAAGCATATAGTTTTACTTAACCATCTATTGTAGTTTCCATTGAAGTGTGTTATAACAGAATTCTTATAGATATGTCCATACTCTTGATAATAATGACATATTTTCCTTATGTTATAGTCCCAGTTATAGAAATATCCATGACTCCTTACTTTTGTTCAATTGTCTTTTCACCACATGTGTTTGGATCTACATTCAAAGGGTCTATGTCCATGTATTTTTAATAATTGTAGCAATAACCTTGAAATCATGGTGCATCCATGGTATTTTTTTTACATTCATGTGCCTGATAACCTTGCTTTTTGCACTTATGACAATGACCCATGTTTTTAGGTTTGACATGCCAATTTACACTATTTCTCCTACACACATTAGCAGTATGTCCTTTCTTACCACAATAATGAAAAATATGTTTTGAGTTATTACCTTTGTCATTGTTTTCTTCAGCAATTTTGGAGGATTCTCCTTCTTCAATGCTTGTGTAGCCTAATCCTAATGTATCATTATTGGATCTAGGGGATTTCAATAATTTCTCAAAGTAATTGATGGCTTCATTTGGCTTGTTGAAACTTTTAGCAATCTCACTTTCTCTTCTTTGAACACTTTGTAGTTGTTCATTTTACAACTTCAATGAATTTATCTCAATGTCTTTGACATTCAATTCATGGTTAGCATTCATAAGTCGATTTCTCTTCTAGTCTTTTTGCTAGAGCTCTCTTGTCTTCTTTCATCATGACCTTGTCTTCTATAGCTCTCTTCTTTTGTTCAGTTACCTCACATAGAATCATGGCTTGAGATTCTTGCTCTATCTTGAGGTTTTTGATCTCCTCAGCTTGTACTCTATTCTTCTCCGTTAGATTTGAAATTGCTATATCAAATTCATTTGAGTCTCCATTTGCAAATAACTTGGTGATGCAAATCTCTTCATATTGTGTTTCATTCTCTACAATGGTTATCTCTTTCCTTCTCTTTAAGGATTTCCTTAACTCCTCTTTAGCCTGTCTAGTGAATGCAAAATGTGTTGGATCTCAATTCTGTGGTTTTCAATAATATTTCCTAGTTTGTAGACTTCCATTTCAAGATCTTTTCTCTAAGCTATAAATTCTATCCTTCTAAGAACTTTTGTCTGATACCAATTATTGGAATTACAAATGGGAAACATATTCTTCTAAGAGGGGGGTTGAATCAGAAGTTCAAACTTCAAAAATTAAAACTTTTTACCATTTATTAGATGCATGTAATAGATGAACTGAAAATAACATGTAAAATAAATGCATCAAAAAATGTATGCACATCTACACACTCAATATGATTACCCAGAAACCCTCCAAATGAGAAGCTAAAATTGGGGTGGGGGGGTATGTGCAGGATCATGGTGTGCCAAAAAGTGGCGATCTGAAAAATATGTAGTTCTAAAATGCCTCAAAGAATTTCAAAATCTATTCCCACTTTTTTCCCACCCATCCTAATACTAAATGAAAATAAGTAATACCTTTATAATTGCTACTATATCTTTCAATACCAACCTTATATGGTCATCTTTAAAACATCTTGAAAATGTGTTTTTGGCATGTTCTTATGTGTTTTTTACTTCAAGCATGTAGCTGACGACTTTTTTTAAACCAAAATTTGATGTAATGAAAAGGGTTTCTTAAGAATGTTCTTAGCTTTTCGTAAATGTAAGTTTTGTCAAATTACGAGTTTAGTAAGTAATTATTACTTATTTTCTAATGGAGTTAGCTACAAAGTTTTGATTAACATACTGGTTCAAAAAAAGCTACAACTTTCAAACCGTATAAGATTTGTGAAATCCAAAAGATGTGTCACATTCTATGCTTTGACTAGTATAAGAAAAAAAAAAAAAACTTAATTTTGATTTTTGTTGAACGAGTTAAGGTGGTCAGACATGGGAGTTTTTTAATTCTGAAAATAGTATAGTATAAAATTCATAATTAATTATTTATTTGGAATAAAAAATTGCAAAAAATATGCATCACATCTAGGCATGAGTCTACTTTTTATATCTAAAATTATATTTAAAAATATTATCATTTGATTATGATTAAGGTGGTCAGACATACACCTACTTTTTATTTTCGCCCTAAAATTTTTGTAGTACTACATTAAAATCCAAAATTTTGACCAATCAAATAATTTTTCCTCCAGATAGGGCATTGTAGTTTAGAAACTACATTCAATTTCCTACAGATTATTTTCTTACAACTTTTTTATATAAAGTCCAGAACCACTTTAAAATTATGTGTCAAGTTGACATAACCTTGATTTGCTGATTTTTCACTACCACTTAAGGCCATAGTTTGGTACACCATGATCTTGCACATACCCGGGGATGAAACCCAAAAATCTTTACTCCTGCAACAATAAAGTGTAGCCAATTATTGTTACAATAAGTTGATCATCAAACATGATATGCCTAGTGAAAGGCTTTCCCTTTTAAAGGCTTACAAGGATTGTTAAGTCCCACCTTGTTAGATAATTTTAACACACTATTAGAAATATGCTTGATTATTTAGAACATTCACTTGGAATGTCACTCTATTAAAGGTTTTGATAATGATTCCTAAATCAACCTTAGTTGAAAGGATTTACCCTAACTAATATAGTTATCAGAAAGTAAAAGTAGAGCTTTTGATCTCATACAACTTACAACTTTATCTTGTTGGTTTTAGATCACCATTCTATCCTTCTTGATCCTCTTTGATCTATCATGTCAATGATGTGACTTTGATCCTTTGTTCTATAAACTAATTCTACAATTCTTTCACACTACTAAGTCACCTTGAATGCAGACTAAACAATTTAGTTGTTCATCCCTTGAAATTTTTCTTCTATCACTACTCTCTTGATCATTTAAAATGTTGGGGCAATGTCTTCCTTATAAATAGTTTGGTGGCTTATGGTTAGGTATGAATCTACGGTTAAGATTCATCCATTTTTTTGCTTAACTCTTCCTATTTTCTAATTGGTTGCATGTGATTGCATAGGAAATTTAAATAGATTTTTCCTTATCTTTAAAAGCTTCATGATCTATCCATAAGTTGGCATAAAAATGGTTTACATAATTGTTTGTGCCATCACAAATAATTATGTCCAATCTATGTTACTTTGCAATTGATGTTATTGATGCTCGACACATACTATAATTTTGTTTCTAGCTTGACATTTGATCTACTCAACCTCAACTCTCTTGCTCAGCACTTGAATCATTCATCATGGTCTATCTACTTGGTAGTTGAGTGACTCAGCACATGAGTGACTTGGCACTCATTTCAACTTGACATGGTCTTGTATTTAAATATTATACTCGGCATGTATTACTAGTTTGATAGGGAGATAGTGAATGTCTTAAGTGTGTTGACACTGAATTATCAAAATCAATTTCAGATCAACATTCTAGTTAGCGATCAAGGGTCTGGTGGTATGTTCTAATGATCTGAACCAGGAGCTTGTAACCATGGAGATCTAGAGAGCCTATGAAGTAGCTGAAACCATGTAGTAACTTGATAGGAAAATTGAGAAGTAAGGATTTTATTTCTTGTCATGTCCTTATTTCTGTTGGGTCTATTAGATTTTTCTTTCTAAATGCTAGCCTGTCTTTTGTTATGGCCTTATGTAGGCAGATTTAATAGGTCTAGGCTTTTTTAAATATTATGCTACCTACTTTTGTGTAAAAACTTTTGGGTTTCAGGATCCCTATAAAACCTATTTTTCTTCATCAAAACCATTATGGTTATCTTATTTTGGGTTGCAAGTGATTAATTTGGAATTAGATCAATTTGAAAGACACTAATTTATTTTCTATAGAAGGTGGTAGTGTAAACTATAAGATTGATATATAGTGTTGGAGACTACTCCTAACCATGAAATGAATTTTTTTTTTTTTGATGTGATAGAGCATATTAAATTTGCTTCTCACGTATATACATCAAGGCATATAAAATAAATTCTTATCTATATTAGGGTTCACATTCAATATGGACCTAAATGATATAAAAAAATACAATATGGTCACGCCAAGTTATTTTTCCATCATTCTGTTAAAACTATATTATAATTATACTAAGAGGGATTTATCTAATATTCTAGAATATGGATAGTCTGACAAAATTTGTATGCAAATTATTCATCCCAAATTTAAAATAGAACAAATAAATAATTGAATAAATATTATTCATAATACATAGAGTGTCATCATTTCCTATAATGCAACATGGATAATTATGATTCTTCCTATGGAAGTCTTTGTCTAGTCCACTAGTTGCTACTGATGATGAACTATAGAGTAGATCAAGGCTTTCTAGATGAAGATTTGAATGAAATAATTAGCACAACATGGATAATTAATATTTTTGTGATGGAAGTCTTTGTATAGTCCACTAGTTGCTACTTTTGATTCTATAGAGTAAATCAAAGATTTTTAGATGAAGATTTGTACAACATAATTATGCACAATAGATTTATTCACTTATACCTATATACTATATTATTCATAATGTACATCAATTCATTTCAACATTTACAGTAATCACCTCATTACTATGGGCTCACTTACCATTTTTTACAATTCAAACCAACTTTCCTCAAGAACTCTTCATCTTTTATATCCTACAAAGGGACAATTAGCTCCACATGTTTATACTTCTTATGTTCAATGACTATTGTCGAATATATTGATATTTAGATTTATAAACGAAGTAATTCTTTTATTAAAAAGTAGTGAGATGGTGTTGGCATGTAGAACAATCCCAAAGGGTTGCCACTAGTCATCATTAGAAGCATATTAAAAATGTGTTAATAGTAAATAATCAATAACTAGTGACTAAAGATTGGATACAATAGTACTCAAGACCTACCTCTATTGAAGAGACAAGCATGAATATAATTGGACCACAAACATGCTCAACACTATCATGAATCATCTTAGGATATACTCCCACAAAAGTTGCAAGATTTAACCAAAAAAAACTAGGGACCAATTTGCATCCTTTAAAACTACCACTAATCACCGAATCAAGGTATAAGATAACCTTAAAAAGAGAAACCATTTCATCAAAATTATAAGAGAGGAAAATGAGAACACATTGACAATAACCCATAACAAGGAGCTCAAAGAAACTATCATAGATAGTGGGCCTAATAAAGATATCTTATGCACAACAACAACACCCAAGACATCAATTCAAGCACCTATTGTAATCTCCCTTTTCACCTAAATTGCACAAGGATTCAACACAAAGTTAAGGTAACAACACCAAGAAGAAATTATTCAACTTCTAGCCATCAACATGAAAAAAGTGTAGAGCCGAGAAAATCTCCACATCAATAGGAGACCTATCCATCTGAATACAAACAATATTACTCATCACAAAAAGGTTAAGAACTCAGGTTGTAAGGATCTTATTAAGAAAAATAAACCCCCAAGGTAGGATTCCAACACCATTCTTAGGACCACAAGAGATCCTAATAGAAAATTCCCATGCCAATAGGAGAGTCCATGACCACCAAGCCCACAAAAGTAGTCCCCACCTCAAGAGGAGACTCGTCCACCACCATATGAACTAATAAAGGAGAAGCGACCAAAAAGTACCAAGTATATCTCCTACAAGATAGATTTTTCCATGAAAAAATAGCTAAGTAAAGCCCCCAAAGTAGATGCAAGCTATCATCCCAAGTTAAACCCTAGAACACTATCAACATTCACCCAAAAACCATTTTCTAGTGTAGAAAATGTAGAAGGACCCCACTAATGCAAATAGGAGAAACAAAATAAATATTCTCCTATCAAAAAAAGGAAAACACAAGGAGTGTTGAAACCTAAGGTACTAAAACAAAAAGGACACCATTTTCTTCAAACAAGATTAATCATCAAAAAATATGTCACTAAAGAAACTAAACCATTTCATTGTTAGTTTCTAACTAGAACTTTCATAACCTTTAAAATCAACCAAGCACCAAATATGGTTAACATACTTCATATATGACATTCTTCTACCAAGAGCTAAACAAAGCTCACACAAATAGACTTATATACTAACAAATAATGCATGTAGCTAAGGGGAGAACTAAATAGGTGGGTGAGTAAAAGATAACATGTAAATGGGGTGAATGTTAGAGCCTAGAGACTAGGGATGACCTATCATCAAAGTTAAGGATGTACTATTAACTATGACCCTCTTGACATCATGTAACCTTTTCCTAAAAGAAAAAAATGAGATAACCCATAATCTAGGAGATGCCCTATCCCATGATGCCACCCATATTGTGGATCATAGTTGAAATCATCATGGTTGAGCATAATGTAGTGATGTACAATTGATAGAGCTAACAAGTGATGAAGCTTGTATAGCTAAACCCTAGCTTTGAAGTTAACATGCACAAAGTTGACCCACAATGCCTAGGATAGGGGAAAAAATACACCGTTAGGCCCCAACAAAACTAGATTGCAAGGACTAAATTCATAATTCTCATCATCTTCACCTTTGTTTCCTTCCTTTACAAATCCCAAATTTGAACATCCTAACTACAACATTCCTACATGTGACATTATTAATACCCTTTCTTTCAATATTTGTCATTTTCTTATACTAGAACATGTTGAGGTACCTCACCTTGGGACTTATAATTGCAAGGGATATCTTGTATTTCATGTAGAAAATTTCCAAACTATATGTAGTATGTTTTCTCATGACTACAAGTTTATGGAAAAGTTGTTTCTATGTATTTTTAGGGATAGAGCCTTGCAATGGTATCTCTCTCTATCTCCATATTATATTGATTCCTTTCAATCAGTTCCATATCCTTTCATTCCACAATTTCAAAATAATATTTGTCCACAAAATATTTTAATTGATTTAACATATTATAAGCAAATTAAAGAGAAAGTTACTAATTTTATTGGTAGATTTATTCATTTGTATGATAAAAATTCTTATCCTATGTTTGATCATGATATTTAATGCATCTTTATTTCTAATTTATAGGAAGACATTAGAGATGAGATTCTCTATACTAAGTATACAACTTTTTTCACATTTATATGTAGTGCTTCGTCATTACTAGTTATGTAATCATGAGACCTACTCTAATGGATCTTGTTTCTAGTAATAAGAGTGATACCACCAAAAATTCAAATAAGCTCTCTAGACCTAAAAATTTCATCAAAAGAAAATCAATAAATATAGTTGAACTAATCAAGTTGCTACTACATCTAAAGGTTCAACTACTTTTCCTCTATATATCAGCCTAATCACAAGTACATTTAGTTATCTAAACCTTTTGTCTAAGGTGATGAATAAATTAATTCATACTAGATAATTCTTAACCTTCTTCATGTTTATCCTATTTGTATTAGTAAACTTCTCCCTAAGTCTTTTGATTCAAATACTTTTTATTAACACCACCATCAACATGGTCATGATACTCAAAGGTGTTATGCTTTGAATAATTCTACACGGGACCTTATTGACTTCAACATTATGTCCATTGATTCCCAAGTTAATAATAAGAATAAATTTATTTCCCTTCCTAATCAAAATTTGCAAATTTACACTAATTCTCTACCTTCACAATAAAAAATTTTTATTGATCAATCTTCTTCCAATCATCATATTAATTATGATGAGAGTCAAAAGAGTTGAATAATTTGGTTAATCATGCTGAGCTGGAGCCTAAACTTCTGATTTTGTCTCAAACTAAGCCTAAAGAGATACTTCAAGTAATATCTTTAGTCAATATGACATGTTGGAGGCACCTAATGGTTCTCTTTACATCACTGCTAGAGTTTCTCATATTCCTTCTTGTGGTACTATGGTTGATCTTTCTTCTATTGTGAAATTTATATCCGAAGAAAAAAATTTAAATAAAGGGTTTTACAGAGATACCTATGACACAACTCTAGTATGGATTCTAACTTGTAATGGTTTTCTTTATCATCCTAAAAGTTCTATCATTTTACCTATTGCTCTTTCAGGAAAATTTATTGATACTACCTTTGGTGTTATTCCTACTTCCAATTAATTTCATGTGAAGCTCAATATTCCATGCAAGATATAGCTTATCCTATTCATGAATTCCTTAAATTTTTCTATGATGGAGACATTATTACTATTAATAATTCACTTTACAAGCCATCTCATCATAGAGATTACGTTGAGATTTAATTTTATATCTTTTATTGGAGGAGGGTTTCTCCAAGCTTACCCTATTATTAAGAAACCTAAAATAAATTTCTAGTCCTCACTCAATATTATGAATAGGGATTTCCAGGATAGAAAGAGAATAAGAGTTAAAGGTATTTATGAATCTTATCATGTTGCATTCATTTAGAAAATAATGGATGAACTACATTTGGATGACATTTCATGCACTAAGGAAGAAGCAAGAGAAATGGTTGGAAAGAGAGACATATTAATTTTTCCTAGTTTGATATTTTATTTTATTAGATCAAGTTAGAAAGAAAGAAGACTCAACCTTTGTGTTAGAATTTAAATCACTTGACAAGGTTCAATGAATGGGATATGATCCAGAAATATCTAGACTCTCACTACTTAGATCACATTCAAAGGAAATAATCCTAGACTAATTGATATATCAAAAGGAGATGCAGGAATGACACTAATGAAAACTATGGATAATACATACCCTATACTTGTTGTAGCTTGATTAACACATGAGTCCATGTTTAATCAAGTCCATATCAAACATATGCAAGAGATAATCAAAGAATTGAAAAATAGAGAGATTGAAATGAACTCAATAAAAATAAATGTAAATGGAAACAAGAAGTTTGGAGAAAGAGTTGAGTGAGTCTAGGCCTACTAAAACTTATCATACCATTTTAGTTCACCAAACTCCAATTGTTTCCATTGAAGAAGATCAAGATAAAGAAGTGACTCAAAAAGTTGATCATAAAGATTGTGTTTTAAAACCATGGAGTAAATTATTTCCTACAGAGTGAATCTTATTTTGGCTAAGTGTGATGAGGCATTTGAAGGTTTCAATAATATATGTAATATGTTGGATTTCTTTGCAAAAGGAAGGAGTACACTCTCATCAATAGAAAGGAAATGAGGTCCCTCTAGATATGAGTTGAATAAACTCTTTGAACTTACTAGAAGATATCCAAATACCTCTTTACAAATAAAAGAAAATATTGATCTAATTGATTTTGTAACAAATAATTTGAGTTACATAAATTAGGAGAAACACAAGTTGGAATAAAAATTGAAAACAATTGCTTCTTCAAACCATTCATGTTTTTGTGCAATTAAAAATAGGGAGGGAAAAATCAAACAGTTGGAGGATTGGAGGCATGAACTTGCAATATTGCCCTAAATAGTGAAAACCAAGTTAAAGAGGAAAAATACACCCAAGTACACTAATTTCATAGGTTATCAAACAAATTGATTATGATAGAGACAAATTTTACAAAAACTAATAGCAAATGTTAAGATTGGTCTAGGGAAAAGATGGGTAGATCTGTAAGCCTTCACTCCAATAGTCTCAAAAATTTAAATGGCCTGCTCATTCATATAAATCCAAATGGATTAACCTCTACATGAAATTCTGTGAAGATGTGCTTGAAGATGGAGTAGTTGTTGGAGATGAGAAGTTGATGTAATTTCCATATTTTAAATTATTATTTTGTTATGAATTTAGTTATTAGTTAGTTATAGTTAGGAAGAAGTCTGAAACATTGTTGCAATTTTCATTTTTATGAGAAAAGGTACCAAGACCATTATTTAAGAATAAAATGTTTTAAAGAGACATATACTATAATACCTTTTTTTAAATAAAATAGCATATGTTGATTTACAATGAATACATTATGTTGATTTATGACAAATACATTTTGAAGTAATTTTAATTTCTATGTAATCAGTTGCTCATATATGCAGCTAAAAAAATCGATTGTATTTCCTTATCAATGAATTTAATAAAACTATGGTTTCTTTATATCTATTTTGTCATATAGTTCTATAATTACTCATGTTCTTTGTCCCTTTGGATCTATGTTATTATTTTGGTGGATTAAAGAAATGTGCAATATTGATTATCATATATTCTCACAGTCCACTATGGTATCTATGTAATTGGTCTCCTTTGGTTGGGATTAAACTCATTTAGACTAGGGATTGCATTTATATTTTATCTTTTGAAACATTTTATGGGGTGCACATGGTCTTTGAAGGTATGATGATAAGATTATGTGGGGTTTGACTCTATTTTTCCAATTGAATTAAGGATTGATTTTTGCATAATTCTTGTAATTTTATTTGTACAATTGTAGATCGATTTCATTTTTGAAGTATTTTTTAGAAATTTTGTAGAATAATTGAGAGGGGGGAGGATGAATCATTTATTCAAGGTCCAAATTTGACAAATCAAATTTTCTAACTTAAGTATAGTGAGTCCATTCAACCTATCATGCATCCAAGCTTAAACTTTTATCCTAGCAAGTTACTATAAATCAATATGAAAAAATGAAACACATGAAATCAATACATGACACAAAGATTTACATGGAAACCCAATTTGGAAAAACCACTAGTAACATGCTACCTTCTATCTGACCCTTCTGAAGTGATGCCCTGTTAAAGGCCTACCATGTTAAAGGATTTCAACACCCTATTAGGAATGTGCCTAGTTAAAGGACTTTACAGCATTCAACTTGGAATGTCACCCTATTAAAGGACTTACAAAAGGTTACTAGGCCAACCTAAGTCCATAGGACTTCCATAATCTAATACAATTGCTAGAGAGTATTAGAAAGTCTTTGACCTAATGTAACTTATAACTCAATCTTACAGATCTCAGATCACAATTTAGCTCACAACTTTTTCTTGGCTTTCTTCCTCTATAGTTCTAACAACTTGTCCACCCTTTCAACCTTGTCTCCTTGAGTCTTCTTCTCATTGTAGCAATACAATCTTCTCCTTGTGGTCACTTGATCAAATCAGAGTCATTGTTCTATATTCTTCCTTCTCAGTTTCTTCTCTTAGACACCACACTTGCCCACACTTAGACACTCTCGGATCATTTGACCTATAAGTCCTTATGTCAAAGTCTAAAACTCATTTCTCATTCTTGCTTCTAGCTCATAACTTGAATTGACTTGGAAAGATACGATGTAGCTTTCCCTCCAATTTTTTTCTTCTAGAAACATCATGTTAAATCTACCTATATTCACCTAAAAATAGTTAACATAAAATTTTGTGCCACCAGGTCAACATCTTTATCTTCCATTTGGTTCACAAAATTTAATGTAACAACCTTATTGACTATGATCTAGTAAATCTTTGAATTTTCAAATAATCTAGCAACTCAACACTATTGAAATACTGGTGCTCGACACATATTGTGTTACTCGGCACTTAAAAATTGCTTTTCACCCATTGTGGATTCACTTGGCATCAACTAAATTTGTTGATGCTCAACACATACTAGATTTTCCTTGCTCAACACCTGAATTTTTCTCGGCTTCAATTGTTTGTTCGACACCTGAACACTGTCACTTAGCACACACTAGATTTAGCACTTGCTTAGCTCCAACTGTAAATTTTCTTGGCTTGAACGAGCTTGCTCAGCACTCACTGATGAACTTAGTTAAGCTTTGCAATCCACCTTGCTATAATTTATCCTTCTAATGTTTCTAAGTGTGACCAACCTTTGTACCTTAGAATATGTTATCAATACATCATTTTATCAATGTCTTAAGTGATCCTTATACTTCTTTACAACATCATAACTCAATGTTTCCTTTAGGTGCTTTTGTTACCTCTTATTGATTAATTCCTCCTCATTAATCAACTAAGTGATAGTACTTGGATTATATAAGCAATTTTCATTCCAACAAATAGCAAGTTTGACATCAGTCAAAAAATAATGATTGAAAACATTCTTTATCATTCTTCAACAATGAATTCAATCATATTCCAATAATCTCCCTCTTTGGCATTGATGGCAAACCAAAATGATCAACTTAACTAAGCTGACCAATTAAGTTACCATAATGCTTATATGCCAAAAAGAAAACTTGTTGTCAATTCATATCATCCTTTTTTCATCATATCTCCTTCTTTTGCCAATTCCTCTAATCTATCATCTTGATTTCTCTATTTTGCTTCCCTCTTAGTTGTTATTTCCTTTTCTTCTAATTTTTCCCCTCTACATCTAATTATGTGGATTTTCTATTCCCCCCTTTGACTAATCATTTTCTACTATTTCTCCCTTTGATCCTCTCCTACTACTATTTCTCCTTCTTGTTGATTAGTTTTTGCTATTTCTCCCTCTTTGACAATAATGCCAAAGATGTAGCATCTTTGATTATGCTAATATGGACTTTGTATTTTCCAATCTTTTCCCTCTGTCCCCATGCTTGTGATTGATTTGGGAATTCAGTACTTTAGTATCCTCTGCATCAACTTTCAATAATAAAAAATAAACTCTTTTTGATGCAGGGCAATTCTGTTGTTGCTTAAATAGCCTGAGATAGGGGCTTTACCCCTAACTTACCTCTAAGATACTTAAAAGCATATTTAGGTAGTGGTTTTCTAAAGATATCAACAATCTATTCCTTTGAGTGAACGTATTCCATCTTCACTTATTTTTCTTCTACTAGTTCTCTTACATAGTGATACTTGATTGCAATATTCTTAGTTTTTGCATGCATCATAGGATTCTTGAATATGTTGATAGAACTTGTGTTATCACAACAAAGTATCACTGGCTTAGTTATCTCCTCCTTCATTCCTTTCAATCAGTGCTTGATCCACACGATGTTAGTAAAATTAATGGCAGCTACAACATAATCTACTTCAGTTGTGGACTGTGAGGTACAAGTTTTTTTCTTGCTAGTCTAGGTGACTAGTCTCTTTCCTAGGAAGAGTGATCCTCCACTGGCATTTTTTCTGTCATCAATGTTTCCTCCATAGTTTGCATTAGTGTAGGCATTAAACTCAAAATTTTCACTCCTCTTATAGTACAAACCAAATTCATCTATCCCTTTAAGATACCTCATAATTCTTTTCACTTCCATGAGGTGATTTTCTCTTGGATTAGTTGAAAATCTTGCTACAACCCCAACAGCTAATGCAATGTCTAGTCTTCTATGTACAACATATTGCAACTTTCCAATCATGGATGTATACATTGTCTAATTGACTTCAGCAGACTCATCATTCTTGGATACCTTATGTCCTATTATCATTGGTGTGTTGATAGGCTTGGAATCTTCTAGACCAAATATATTAAGTATCTCCTTGTTATACTTTGATTGGGTCATAAATATACCATTTTTTAGTTCATGCACTTGTAATCCAACAAAGAACTTTATTTCTCCAAACATTAACATTTCAAATTCATGTTTCATTTTGTCGGCAAAATCTTTTCTTAGCACTACTTTTCCTCCAAAAATTATATCATCCACAAAGATTTCTAATATTGTAATATCCTTACCTTATTTTGATTTGATGTACATGTTGTTGTTGTCATCTATTCTTTCAAAGCCTATCTTCACCAAATATTTGTGAAGTATCTCATACCAAGCTCTAGGAGCTTGCTTCAACCCATAAAGATCTTTTTGCAGCTTGCAAATCTTATCTTTGTTTTTCTCATCAAAAAAACCCTCTAGTTGCTCTATTTAGATTCCTAACTCCTTCCATTCTTGCAATAGGAGTAAATGTTTCCCCATAATCCAGTCCTTCTTGTGCATTCCCTTTGCAGACTAGTCTGATCTCGCCATTTTCATCCAACTTATTTTTGAATAGCTGGACTTGGTTCCAATCACATTTTTATATGCTAGTCTTGGAACTAAAGTCCAAGTCTTGTTCTTCTCAATTTTCTCTATCTCTTCTTTCATTGCATTTTACCAATCATCATCTCATAGAGCATTATTCACTATCCTACGTTCAATCTTGATAAGCAGACACATCTCACTTCTAATTTTGTTTCTTGTCATTGGTCAGACCTCTTTGTCACCAATGATCTATTATGTAGCATGGTGTCTAATTACATACTTTGATAGCCTTGGTTCAGTCCTTGTTTCTATGATAGGCCTTTTAGCATAAGAGTCACTATGTACATTTCTATCATGCAACTCTTCATATCTTTCATGTATGTTGATTTTAGAGTCAGAATGTGTATTTCCATCATTCTGTAACTCGGCATTCACTAGCTATGACTAGGTAGATACTAAGATTTTTTGTCGATTCCCAATTTGATTTGTAGCATCCTCTTCTTCAGAAATTCCTTCATAGAAGTATACAAAGGATTTGTATTCTTCTAGTTTCTTGGTAGATTCATTACTTTGAACTTTTGCATGCTCATCAAAGTTTATATTTTCACTTTCCACAACTTTGTTAGTGTAGTATTTAAATACTTGTAAGCTTTTCTTCTAGTGGAATAACCAAGGAGTATGCCTTCATCACTTATTGCATCAAATTTTTCATTCCTAGGCTCTTTAAGAATATAGCATATGAATCCAAATACTTTGAAATATTTAACATTAGGTGAGTGACAATCCCATAACTCAAAAGGTGTTGCATTACTACCTTTCTTGATTTGAACTCTATTGAGGGTGTAGACTATTGTACTTACAATTTCTCTCCATTACTTCAGTGTGACATTCTTTTCCATCATCAAGGTTCTAGCACAGTCAATTACTAATCTATTTCTCCTTTCTACTATACCATTTTGTTGTGAAGTTCTAGGTATTGATGTTTTCCTTTTTATTCCTCTATCATTGCAGAACACTTCAAAATCTCTTGATGTGAACTTACCTATGTAGACACCTAAAAACCTTTAGAAAATAAATTATTTTTATTTTCTAAAAAATTCCTGATGACATCATCATTTATTAATTAATTAATTATTTAATTTATTTATTTATTTTTATGCCATTAAATACCTTTATCTTAATTAAAAATATTTAATTAAGGAATCCCTCCCAAAAATGTTTAAATCTTATTTAAACATTATTTCCTTATTTATTAATTATTTAATTAATAAATTGACCAAAAACCCCAAAATAAATTAAAAATTTATTTTTTTCCCAAAACTTGGCCAATTTCCTTAAGACCACTAACCTCTTCCAAAATCTTCTAATCCTTCTTTAATATTGATTAAAGGCTAATCCCATCATTTCCTACCCCTAATCCCAACTCAAAATATTTAATTAAGATTAAATATTAATCCTCATGTTTATTAAAAAAGTTTTAATAAATATCTCCTCAACCCAAACCCTTGAAATAAATAAAACTGTATTTATTTCCTAAAAATCTAATTTATCCTCATCCTAAGAAGTTCTAGACTCTTCTAGAAAGTCTTCATCCTCATCCTAGGAAATTCTAGACTATTCTAGAAAGTCTTTATCCTCATCCAAAGTCTAGACTCTTCTAGAAGATGTCTTTAAACCTAATCCTAATCCCCTCCTAACCTTGTCACATTCTCTAAACATGGGTTAAGACTTACTAACCCAAGCCAAAGTTAACAAATATCTCCTCCTTCACCCACCCTCATTAAATGCCATCCACTTGCCTATCCCTAAGCTAATCCTAAACCATCCTAATCCATCCTCTAATCATTTGCACAATCCTAAGCAAGCTTAAAACCTTCCTAATCAAGCCCAAGTCGAAATTCCTCTCATCTCTCTCAAAATATCCCAACCATAAAACTTTATGAAGCCCACTAGGCCATAAATGACTCTTCCAAGCCCTTTTATTGCTCTTACAAGCCATTATGAGGGTCTTTATGAAGATTTTATCCCTTGAGCCTCCTTTGTTGACTCATCCTTCCCCTTTCCTCCATACTCTCACCATGTGACATGTGTCACTCCCTGATTGGCTGTAAGTAAGCACAATCCATGTGCTCTCCTCTCATGCAATCTAAGCCCTCCATGAGCTTTTTCCCATCCTTACATCTTAGCCCTCAATCCCTCAAGCCTCTTGCCTATAAATTGGATCCTTCCCCTTTGGAAAAAAACACAATCCATGAAGTAAAGTCATAATGCCATTTTAAGAAGCCATTTTACATCAAAACCATACACACACACCCAAATTCCAACTCCATTTGATGCCATTTTTGAAGCATAAGCTTGAGCATACATCCTATCTATTTAGACAAAGCCACTCAACAAGAGAGCTTCTTATTGAGAGAGCCCATTAATGGCTCATATTCTCAATTGGGAGCTTATCTTACTCTATCTTGAAGTTTATGAATTTTGTTTAGTTTGTAGAAGCTTTATTTAAATTTGGTTTCTATTAGCATACTAACATTTCTCATATGCATTTTGGCATGCCTGATGGGACCCCGCATGGGTCATCTTCATTAACTTTTTTAGTCAAGTTTTGTATGTCATTTGCTAATTTTGGCTAATTTTACTTGTTTTTGTGATTGGTAGGATTGTATAAATTGGTTTTGTAGGTCCACATGAGCATGAAAAAGACAAAGCAACTCATAATCTATCTCATAGTGTTTGCATATTTTTCAAGCTTATAGGTGGACAAACAAATTGGAATTCTTCTTCCTCTTCTTGTCTATATTCTTCTTATTCCATCTACTTCTTCTTCTTCTTCTTGTGGGAGATCTTGGCCAATTTTTTTTTTAAGGAAGCAAAATCATACACACTTATTTTTAGTGCTTAAAATGAACCCCTAAATCATACATAAATCCATTAAAAAATTAAAAAATTGCAAAAAAAAAAAAATCTTTTAACAAGTGAAACTAAACCAATCCAATCATTTGCATCCTTGCAACATCAAGGTTTTAGATGCATTCATGCAAAGTTAGGAACACTTCATTTTTGGAAATTTAAAAAGAACTTCAAGTTTCCATTTCAAAAGGTTCAAAGTCAACACTAAGTGCACACTAAAATCTAAATCAAACTCAAAGCATCAATCAAGGATAAAATGAACCTCATTTGCAAATATTTTAAAGTTCTTTTAAAAATCTCATGAAAACTAAGAGTCCTAAATGGTTGCCAAAAATTATCCTAAAAGCTTTGTTATTTGTTCCAAACAAATGTCTTGTTGCAAAATCTTGAATGTTTTTTAGGTTTTTCATGCATCAAAACAATCTAGGAATATCATTTTTGGGCTTAAAATATGCAAACTAGAACACAAAATCTTCAATGAAAACCAAAGTCCAAAGAGTCATTTTCACTTTTGAGTCCAAAACAATCTTGAATGCCTAACAATCAATGAACATTGTATGGTTTGGATGCCTTTTCAATGATGCTCGCATTTCTTATGTTGACGATCTCTCGACTTTCATTATACTGACGATGCTATCAAATTGGAATGAACATTGTATGCCATAATCACAAGTGTCTTCAATTATAGCTTACAAAATCTAAATCATCAATTGGAATAAATGTGTGTCTTTTAAAACCCAAGATCATGTATGTGGTCTTGTTTTACACTTTTTAGGAGCTCTTCTTGGGGATTTCATCACCCCTTGGGACGACCTCAACTCCAACATTCTGGCAGAGTATAAAAATTGGGAGGTGAATCCAAAGACACCTCTCTTGGAATCAAGATTTTGTCACTCAGGCTAAGGCTCAAGGAACTTTATACCCTTGAGAAGTGAAAGAGGAGAAGTGGCTTACCACTCCTCTTGGTTGTGTGACATCTTTTTGGTTTCATCTATGGATTTGGGCCTCACATACCTTGCGTATATTGAGGAATCCCTAGCTATAAAAAATTTCATCCTTGTAGAAAGCTTCCTAAGATGTTGGTGTGTTTGACGTGCTTGCTCCAAAATTTTGTCTGTTTGTTTGTTCATAGCTTTTGAATGAATGTTTGCCAACTTTGGTCAAAATCCCAAAAAAAAAAATATCTCCTAGCTCAAGGCATACTTAGCGTAGTCACTGCCTCATCAGAAAATCATCCAAGCTCCCCCGCTGCAACCAAATTGATCTAGTTCCTTGCTTTAGAACAATCCCAAATCCAAAGTCTCTCCAAATCATCCCCCCCAGCCATCTAGCAATCCAATCCAAAATTACACCCAAGCCTTTAGAGAGTTGTTGTCATTTTGCTAGAATTTGCTATCTAATCAATCCAACCAATCCACCAGCCTCACCAAGGTTATCCCTTTGATAGAGATTTGTCTAGGGTAATCTAGCTTTGTCACTTGTTATCCCTCATCACCTTGAGCTAAAGGTTGGGATCCACAAGTGGTCAATCTTGTGTCATGCCCATAGGATCATTAGTCTATCCTTAAGTTGACACAATCTCCACCAATCCAGCACATAGAAAAGAAAAACTCTCATTTTTTGACAGCATGCCCTTGAAGTCTTCCATCCACAGGAAAGCCAAAAAGATCCAGCCAATCCTTCTTAGGTATGTCATACATCTTTGACTCTCCCTAGGAAATCCTTCATCAGCCCATCCAAAATCTGTGCTTAATCCAAATCCAACCATGAGCTTCTGCGTTCATCCATATGCAAGACCCCATCCCCATCCGACTCATCATCAAAACATGAAATCCCAAACCTATCATGATGTGTTCAGTCGTATTGTCCTTGCTCCTGCCACCTCCTATTCCAATGATGATGAAAATCTTGTTGACTATGACAGGTATATTGAAAGGCTTAGAAACATTCCCCCAAGCATTCCACAAAATCCATGCATTCTTCCAAACTATCTAGTCATGCCATCTGATATCCCAGCTTCTCCTCCATCACCCAATCAACCAAGCTTCCAATCTTCCACCCCCATCAAACTAGATATTCCTATCAATCCACCTCCACCTCTGACACACGAGTCTCCAAGGAATCTCTTAGAGGAAATACAAGAAAAGTCACCTCCAACAGTCGATAAGCCATGTCATCTAATCCAACCATGTGAAGTAGTCAGTAATGAAGCTTCCCCATCTATAATATCACCTCCATCTCCCATAGCTATCATCCCCATAGCATCCATCAAATTGCTTAAAATCCTTCCACTTCCCGCAAGCATCAAAATCCCACCATCTGTCAAAACCCTCCAAATCCTATCCACATCACCTCCAAGCATTTCACAAATCTCCCATAATGACCCTTATGCATCTATATTCTACTCAACCATCTCCAGTACTGAATCTCCCATCTATCCATTCGTTGCCTTTGAAGAGTCCATCCCTTCACCTCCTATCGCACCATCCAATCCAAACCAATCCTATCAAGATCCTTCCCAAAAGCATGTTGACATCCCCCAAAGCATAAACGAAGATATCATCATACCATGTCTTCCATCCATAGTGCATTCACTATCCCCTCCATCTCCAAAACCTCAAGCCATACCTCCTCTACTGCAAGATATATTTTCATTCCATCAGCTAAATCAAGATCCTATACTACCATCTCCTCCATTCCATGCTTCCATCTTACCACCTATCCAAGCTATTTTACCATCTATAATATATCCTCTTGGTTCACTTACATTCATCCATAGTGGCCTCCTCTTAGCAGAAGAATTAAGAATAGTATCTCCCTATTGCAGTACATCTGATAAAGCACTTCCACCATTTTCTACAAGCAAAAAGTATCCTTAGCTAGTTCAAATGCTCAATCGATGGCATTATCAAGGTCAAGGTTTAGGACCACAAGAGCAAGGAATCAGAAAGCTTATTATTGTACAAAATAATCTAGGATTTCATGGTCTTGGATATGTATCCAAAGGCTCACCATCTAAAGGTGTTGGTACACTACACCCCTAAACCAATCCTATCTCCAAACCCCCCATGCCAGCCTCCCATCACTCCTTCAAAAAAATCTTATGTCATCCCCCTTCCACCATCTTTGCAAACTAAAACAACCTACCATATCCCCCCTTCATCCGCTAAATCCATTTTGGGTCCCTATGTCCCAAAATCTACCATCCTCCATCGTCCTATCAGCCATCATTCAAATCCTATTCCCTCCATTCCTATGCAAGATTAGAAAAGGTACATATCGAGGCACATCATCCATCATCATCCCCCTACATGCTCTCCCATATCCTCTCCATCTCATAAAACTTCTCCTAACCATCTTCCCAAAGCTTACCACAGCAATGTAAATGCCAACTTCAAAATGCATAAAGCTAAAAATCCACATCCTAGGCAATCATATGTCTATTCTAAAAGACATACTCCAAAAAGGAAAAATCCAATCAAAGAATGCAAAATAATGCAAATGCCTATGAAAAGAAAATCCAAAACCATGTGGATCCCAAAGAAAAAAGTTGAAACCCAATGCATAATGGCATCCACCATTGCTAATCCCCCATCCAGTGACTCATGTCCCCCATCTCCTAACTCCATCTTGGGTGCCTATATCCCCAAGCATGCTTCCAAAAATCCTCCATCATGCCCGCATCTACCATTTATCCCCCATATGCTCTTTTCACACCCATCCCAACATGTGCCAATGTTGCTCTTGCAAGCATCCCCATCTCATGCTCCTTTCCAACCTTTTCCCTCCATCTCCTACCATCAATCCCATCTAATCCAATCTATTGCATAAATCACACATCTGGTGTACCAACAGCTAGCAACAAAATTGAACATTCCAACAGCCAGTGAAAAATCCCAAAAAAGAAAAAATAGCTGAAGAAAGCCAAAATCATTCGAGCTAAGTCCAAAGTCAAAAAGTCAAAAATAAAATAAATCGTCCACTGGTGAAAACTTGGCAATTCAAGTGCCTTGGACAAGTACCATGACGAAAACTTGGCAAACAAGTGTCATGCGTAATCCCACCATCCCCAGCTTGGCCTATCACCCTCATGCTTTTGGTCATCTCTTGACATCCAACTCCATCTTCCAATCTATCCACCTATCCTCCACCCTCCATCTTCCATCTCACACCATCCACTTATCTCCTACAACTTCAGCCAACCATCTTAGCTACCATCCATCTCCCTAGCCCCTTCAGCTTTTTCCATCCTAGCCTCAATCCTATCACATCCATCATAAGACCTCCTTTCACATGTTATCTTCTGATTGGGAGCACTATATTCCTAGGAGATCTTTTCTTGTCCATCCTCCCTTGTCATTGGTATCTAGCTCTAGGCTATCCTCATGCAAACCCAATGTCATCTCTTTATATCCATCATAATCCTAGCTATCTACCATCCTATCCAGTCATCTCATCCTGCTCCTCTAGCTATCCTTGGTCACAAAATCTCTCATCATCATTGGATGCATCCTACCAAATCCATATCTTTCGCTATCACCCCACCCTTAGCTTTTGCATCTTGCACAACATCGAACCATCCCGCTATCCTATCATCCTAAGCTTTTGCCTGCTTGTAACTATCTTGGTCAACTTTAGCTTGTAAATATCTTGGTCCGTTAGCTTGTACATCCTCTTTAGCTTAGTACCATTGTATCTATCTAATGTATGTTTCAGTTCGTCCTTGATCAGCATCTTGCACCCATCACACATCTTGGTTAGCTATTCCAATGCATCCTTTAGCTAGATTTCCTATCACCAAAGTGTTATCTTTCTTAGTTCAGCTTGCCAAATGCATCACTCATCCAAATCCACCAGCTTAGGTGCTCTTCGATAGGTCCTTGTAGGATATAGCTTTCCTCATGTCTGATCTTGGTCCGTTCCTACCTCGTCCTACCCATCTCGTTGGCAAACGGTTCTCTTTTGGATTTTCGCTTTCTTTTGATTTGGACTCTTCCCTTTTGGGTCTTGAAATATCTTTTCCAAGGAATCTCCTTGTTCCCTCCTCAAGGTTTCCATGATCTTCTATATCATGGTATACTACGAATGGGGCAATCAGAGCGTAACATCTTGATCATGTCTTTTGCTTGTTTTCTTTTTTGCTTGTGGGTTACCCAGTGTCATTTCCACACTGCTTCCTCTGGGATTCATGTGTGATACTGGGGAAATCCTTGCGTGTTTGTTTTGAGTGAGTTTTTCAGTCCTCTGGATAGTTGGTGAAAAGGCCTTGATGTTCTTGGTAACCTTGGAAATTAACCAACAATCCCATAGCAAATCTAGTGCTCAACTACATGGTGGTACTTCTCTTTGAAGTATCCCCTCGCTAAAAAAGCTTCAATGGTTTTCCTTCATCTCCATTATCCCCCATCCATATCCAACATCTATCTCTCCTAACCCAACTTATGCATTTGTATCTCTTTGAATCACTCCCCACCTTTAGCTTTAGGGATCCACATTCCTAGTCTTAGGGATCCAACAATCCAAATCAATCCACCAAGCCTCATCTTTCGAGATCCACAATCCTAGTCCTAGGGATCTCCGAAACCCATCTTCCGCCAATCTAACTCTTTGAAATCCTATTGCATCAGCTTTATAATCACCTCATCCATCTCCCTATCCTAGATTACTTTTTATAGTGCTCCGCTCCTTCATCCTCCACCTTCCCTAAAGTCTTAAACTTGCTTCCTCTTGTGCATCTGATTCTCCTTTATCATTCTCCCATAGTGAGAGTTTGAGCTAATGTATCCCCTTCTCTTTGCCAATCTAAGTTTCCTTGCTCATTCGAGATTCTTGTACTTTTCAAGAAGCCATCGAGCCTCGCTTTCTCTCCCCGTCGCCTTCTTGAGGGGGCATCTCACAGTCCATTCTCTCCTCTTCTGCTCTAGCCTTGGGCATCTTATTTTCTTATCTTCGATGCCATGCCACTTGCGACATCACATAAAAGAGGGGAAAAATGTAGACACCTAAAAACCTTTAGAAAATAAAGTATTTTAATTTTCTGAAAAATTCCTGATGACATCATCATTTATTAATTAATTTATTTATTTTTATGCCATTAAATCCCTTTATCTTAATTAAAAATATTTAATTAAGGAATCCCTCCCAAAAATGTTTAAATCTTATTTAAATATTATTTCCTTATTTATTAATTATTTCCTTAATAAATTGACCAAAAAACCCAAAATAAATATATATAAAAAAATTTCCCCAAAACTTGGCCAATTTCCTTAAGACCAGTAACCTCTTCCAAAATCTTATAATCCTTCTTTAATTTTGATTAAAGGCTAATCCCATCATTTCCTACCCCTAATCCCAACTCAAAATATTTAATTAAGATTAAATATTAATCCTCATGTTTATTAAAAAAGTTTTAATAAATATCTCCTCAACCCAAACCCTTGAAATAAATAAAACTTTATTTATTTCCTAAAAATCTAATTTATCCTCATCCTAAGAAGTTCTAGACTCTTCTATAAAGTCTTCATCCTCATCCTAAGAAATTCTAGACTATTCTAGAAAGTCTTTATCCTCATCCAAAGTCTAGACTCTTCTAGAAGATGTCTTTAAACCTAATCCTAATCCCCTCCTAACCTTGTCACATTCTCCAAAAATGGGTTAAGACTTACTAACCCAAGCCAAAGTTAACAAATATCTCCTCCTTCACCCACCCTCATTAAATGCCATCCACTTGCCTATCCCTAAGCTAATCCTAAACCATCCTAATCCATCCTCTAATCATTTGCACAATCCTAAGAAATCTTAAAACCTTCCTAATCAAGCCCAAGTTGAAATTCCTCTCATCTCTCTCAAAATATCCCAACCATAAAACTTTATGAATCCCACTAGGCCATAAATGACTCTTCCAAGCCCTTTTATTGCTCTTACAAGCCATTATGAGGGTCTTTATGAAGATTGTATCCCTTGAGCCTCCTTTGTTGACTCATCCTTCCCCTTTCCTCCATCCTCTCACCCTGTGACATGTGTCACTCCCTGATTGGCTGTAAGGAAGCACAATCCATGTGCTCTCCTCTCATGCAATATGAGCCCTCCATGAGCTTTTTCCCATCCTTGCATCTTAGCCCTCAATCCCTCAAGCCTCTTTCCTATAAATTGGATCCTTCCCCTTTGCAAAACAACACAATCCATGAAGTAAAGTCATAATGCCATTTTAAGAAGCCATTTTACATCAAAACCATACACTCACACCCAAATCCCAACTCCATTTGAAGCCATTTTTGAAGCATAAGCTTGAGCATACATCCTATCTATTTAGACAAAGCCACTCAACAAGAGAGCTTCTTATTGAGAGAGCCCATTAATGGCTCATATTCTCAATTGAGAGCTCATCTTAGTCTATCTTGAAGTTGATGAATTTTTTTTAGTTTGTAGAAGCTTTATTTAAATTTGGTTTCTATTAGCATACTAACATTGCTCATATACAGCATACTCTATCAGATCTTAGGCATTTCAAGCTTGTTCATGTTTCCTTCTCAACTCTAGCCAGTTACCACTTAAACATTTTGAATGAATTAGACTTTTTCTTCAAAAACATGATAGTTATCATTCTTGAGTAGTCTTCTACAAATCGCATTATGTACCTATCTCTTTTGTAGCTCTACACTCCAATTGGACCACACAAGTCAGTATGAACTAATTATAACACTTCTTTAGAAGTATAGGTCTTACTTTTGAAGCTAGAATTTGTCATCTTCCCATGTTGACACTACTTACATATTGTGTTTTCAAGCTTCTTCAGTTTTGGCAATCCCTTAACTTTCTTCATTTTGCTGATGTTGATCAGATTGTCAAAATTCACCTGGCATAATCTCTTATGCCACAACCACATATCATCAAATTTTTACAACAAGATGAGTAGCATCTTCCATATCTAGATAAAACAAGTTACACCTAGTATGGTCACCTTTTCCTAATAAATTTTCATGAGTATCATAGATTTTGGTAGTTTTGTTTCCAAACTCTACTTTACATCCTATGTTGCCTAACTATGATACACTTAGTAGACTATAATTCAAGCCTTCAACATAGTATGCATTATCACATGATATCCTCTCTGTAAGTTTAATGCTACCCTTTCCTTTGATTAGACATGAAGCATCATTTCCAAATCTAACACTATTACCATCATATTGAGTAAAGGTAATAAACTTACTTTTATCTCCAGTCCTGTGATGTGAGCATCCATTGTCTATGATCCACTTGTCATTTTTGTTTACATAGGTTACCTATGCTATTGCTTCATCTTCATCAAATTCATCCTTCATGGCTACATAAACTACTTCATCATCATTCTCATCAGAATATTCTTCAACAATGCAGCATCTTTTACCTTTGTCCTTGTGATCTCTACTATCATATTCTCTCTTTTTCTTGTACTTGTTTCCTCCTTTGTGGTACCTCTTCTATGTATAGATTGCAGCAATATGACCTACTTCATTGCAATTAAAACAAAGAATATGTAGCTTACCTTTGAATTTACCTTTGCCTCTATGAAATCTTCTGGCTAGTAATGCTTCCAATTGTTCCACATATTCTTCATTTGTGCTACTATCACTAGAGACATATTTTCCTTTTCTATTCTTCTTCTTTGATTTAACCTCCTCAGTGTCTTTCAATGTCAGCCTAGCCTTGAAAGCAGATTCAATGTTTTCAGGTTTGTAGTTATCTAAGCTGGACAGTTCAAATGCAGTAAGTCTTCCCACTATTCCTTCGAAGGTTAGTGTGTTTCCTTGTTCACATCTTAGCTCTTGGATGGCTGAAACTCTAACAGCATAGATAGGGAGCAAGGTTCTCAATATTTTCTATTGATAGTTTTTTCTTCCAGCTGACCACCCAAACTTCTTATTACACTTGCCACTACTTTCATTCTAGGGCCATATTGAGTGGCATTTTCTCCTTCCTCTATTTTCATGTCATCAAACTTTCCTCTGAGGCTTTCTCCTTTTTCTCTTTGAACATCATGATCTCCTCCATAGATATTTGCTAAGGCTTTCCACATCTTGCATGTAGTGTCACATCCTTTGATGTCATTAAATTTAGCATAGTTGAGTGTAGAGGCAATCTCCAACATTGCTTGATTATGGTCCTTCCTTTTGTTCAAGTCAAGAGGGGTCTAGCTGGATCTACATATTCTACTATAATTGAGATTTTTGCATAGTCACCTATTGATTCAAGGTCTAGTTTCATTAGACATTTCCATGCAGTGAAGTTGTTTCTATTGATCTTGGGAACTTCTCTCTTGTACATCTTGATCTTCCTACTGCTAGTAACTTAAAACTAAATTAGTAGATGGCTTTGATAGCAATTGTTAGAAATCTTTTAGAATAACTAAGGGGAGGGGGGGGGAGGAATCAGTTATTCAAGTTCCAAAATTGATAAATCAAACTTTCTCACTTAGGTATAGTGAGTTCATTCAACCTATCATGCATCCAAACTTAAACCTTTATCCTAACAAGTTACTGTAAATTAATATGCAAAAATGAAACACATGAAATCAACACATGACACAGAGATTTATGTGGAAACCCAATTTGGGAAAACCACCAATAACATGCTACCTTCTTTATCAACCTTCTGAAGTGATGCCCTATTAAAGTCCTACCCTATTAAATAATTTCAACACATTGTTAGATGTGACCCTATTAAAAGATTTCAACACCCTATTAGGAGTGTGCCTAGGTAATAGACTTTAGAACATTAAACTTGGAATGTCACCTTATTACAGGATATACAAATGGCTGCTAGGCCAACCTAAGTCCATAGGAATTCCATAATCTAATACGATTGCTAGAGAGTATTAGAAAGTCTTTGACATGATGTAACTTACAACTCAATCTTGTAGATCTTAGATCATAATTCATCTCACAACTTTTTCTTGGCTTTCTTCCTCTACATTTCTAATAGCTTGTCCACCCTTTCAAGATTTTCTCCTTGAGTCTTTTGCTCATTGTTCCAATACAATCTCCTCCTTGTGGTCACTTGATCAAATCAGAGTCTCTATTCTATGTTCTTCCTTCTCAATGTGTTTTCTTAGATACCCAACTTGCCCACACTCAGACACTCTTTGATTATTTGACATGTAACTCCTTATGTAGAAGTTTGAAATTCATTTCCCACTACTACTTCCCAATCATAACTTGAATTTACTTGGAAAGATACAATGTGGCTTTCCCTCCAATTGTTTTCTTCTAGAAACATCATGTTAAATTCTCCTATATTTTCTTAAAAGTAGTTAACATAAAATTTTGTGCCACCAGCTCAATGTCCTTATCTTCCATCTGGTTCACAAAATTCAATGTAACAACCTTATCGGCTCTAATTTTGTGAATCTTTAACTTTTCAAATAATGCAATAGCTTGGCACTATTCAAATACTATTGCTTGACACATACTGTGTTACTTGGGATTTGAACACTGCTCAGCACCAACTATTGATTCACTTGGCATCAACTAAGTTTATTGATGCTCAACACATACTAGACTTTCCTTGCTCAGCACTTGAAGTTTGCTCAGATTCAACTATTTTCTCAGCACCTAAACACATTCACTCAACACACACTAGATTTAGCACTTGCTCAGGTCCAGCTAAAAATTTTCTCGGTTTGAACTAGCTTGCTCAACACTCACTAATGAACTTAGTCAAGCTTTGTAGTCAACCTTGTTATAATTTATCCTTCTAATGTTTCTAAGTGTGACCAACCTCTATAACTTAGAATATGTTATCAATACATCATTTTATAAATGTCTTAATTGATTCTTATACTTTATTACAACATCATAACTCAACCTTTCCCTTAGGAGCTCGTGTTACCTCTTATTGATTAATTCCTCCTCATTGATTAACTATGTGATAGTACTTGGATCATATAAGCAATTATCATTCTAGCGAATAGCAGGTTTGACACCAATGACAAAACAATGATTGAAAACTTTCTTTATCATTCTTCGACAATGATCTTTTCAATCATATTCCAACAGTATTAGATAATAGCCAAAAGAAAGGGGGGCTAACCCTAGAGTACAAAAAGGATGAAGGATCAACTAGAGGTTACCTCCCAATTATCTAACTAATAATAGTTTTACACTTCAAAAAAAAAATAAAGGCAAGCTCTGTAACATAGTAATCCTTACCATCTGTCTTGTTACTTAATCAACAAATAAAATAGAAAAATATACCAGCAACAAGGGGACATATGTCTACTATCAGTCTAGTATGTGATCATATACATATATAATAAAGCCACGTAGGGCACCAAGTTTAGAGTAATCAAAAACATTAAAACTATATAAAAAAAGCATAGGTAAGGCTAGCTACCCACATTCTTTCATGGTTCCTCATTCTTCTTCCCCTCAAGATCTTCCCTATTTACATCCACCCACTCCTCTTTAATAGGTTTTTCTACGAGTGTCTTTAGCCAATCTTGCACCAGGGAGTTGTAATAAAAGTGGATATTTTTTCTCTCCTTTCTTGAATCCTTCTTGTCCTTATTCGCCTACAAAAAATATAGATTATTAGCAGTTGAATACATGAACTTCATGGAGAATTCAGCAAGGGTCTCAATTTTTTTGACAAATGCCAATGTTGTTATCCACCATCTCCCTCATTGAATTCTCTAGCCTCTCCAACTAATCCTTTCTATTGCCATGGCTATGCTTCCCTTTCTTCCCCCAACCTTTGGGAGTGCTTTTAATTGGGAGGTGATGTCCTCCCCCCCACTTCTAATCAGGAATAGGATAACTTCAACAATATCCACAATGTGTGAGGGACTAGGTGGGCTAGAGATAGGATTCATTCTAGTGTGTTGGTGTGGCCCCTTCATCTTGGTGGGCTTTTTCTCACTCTTGGTAGAATTAAAGCTAAAGTCCTATTTAGGGGGAACTTGAATTTCTCCAATTGGATTCAATTACTAGTTTTCTAAGTAGTTTTCTTACTCCTCCCTATATTTTTATGTGATTCAATGAGGCTTAATATCCAAGCTAGAATTATTTTTTTTGACCTGAGCCAGGGCTAGGTTCCATGGAGATTTGTTGAGTAATAGTATCCACTGGGTTAACCAGGAGCAATGGGTTTAGAGCAAGGTGGTATTTGTAAAGTTTATGCATGAAACCCTAGTGAATGATATAAAAGGGTTTACCTTCCTCTTTATTTTTCCTAGCCTTCAAGACACGGTCTTCCATGGAATTCAAAATAAGGTACAAAAAAGAAATTTGATCAAGGTTCTTGAAATGGTTGAGAATGGGGAAATAGTAATAATACAGTATGTGGAACTGATCATCAAGGGTAATATACCTCATAATGACATAGAAAATCGTATCCTAGGGCTTTGAAAGATCCTCTGTGGGAAACCCACCACGCATGTGAACCAACTCCTCATTAAATTTAAAGAACTTCCCCAAACTGGTTTTATCATTTACCCTCACTTGCTTCTACCAATTCTTTTCCTCCAAGGAAAATCATCTAATCCTAGCAATAACCTCCTCTGTAATTTCAAATGTCATCCCATTGATGTTCAATTTCCTGTCATTCCATGAGTTGAATAATTGCATCAAGATGTGCTCATCATGCTTTTCCATTCCTTTCATGAATGTTAGTAATCCACCTTCCCAAAGATAAACTATCAGAACATAACTCTTTTGGATGTAAGCCTCAACACCCACTAGTTCAAGGTAGTTTTTGGTACCCATTTCTCCACCTAGCTCAACCACTAATTTTTCATATCTTTATGACATCTCCTTAATACTATTTTGGTAGTCACAATAGGTTAAATAAATTGCACCTAGGTTGAAATTTTTAAGGTAGAAAAAACCAATCATAAGGTAGATTGATGTCATTATATCCACAAGTATGGCATAGTTTATTTTTAATATTTTAGAAATAATCAAAAAATTCACATTTTTGATTTCTCCATGACAACACACTTGCTAGCTCAAGGTTATTTAGTCATAAAGTATGTACTAGTAATACTTAATTCATCTCAAGAAATATAAATGTAGGTATAATGACCTAGGTTTCAAAGAGCTTAAATGTGTGGGGATTGAAAAATTGAGTTTAACTCTTCAATGTGGGACAAGATTGTGGTCAAATTCCCAAAATTGAGTGGGAAAGACTCATAGGAATTCAACAAAAAAAATTGTGAACCAACGTAGTTCACCTAGTTACCTTTTTATATCAGCATCACTTCTTAGCCACTAAAGTAACTTTACCTCTAACGATTTTAAGCTATTGTATTAACTATATCATCTTGAAATAATCATATGTCATATATAATGATCCATATGACTAATTTTTTATAGCTTCAAAGAGATACTGCAATAATTTAATTATTTATCAATGACTAGCTTAACAATTACTAGGCTTGAGTTCATCAATTGTAACTTATTAATTTCTTCACAAAAATGAATTCTATTATAAAATTAGCATTATGACACATCATTTAACCTTCTTGTAGGAAAAGACCACTTAATTCTTACTACAACTCATTCTTTTCTCCGAAGAATATGTGCAAATATGTTAAAATACTTAGTCAATTGTTGACATCAATAAAAACAATAATATTGATTTACATGTTCTCAAATATTTTTCAAATTTTCACAAACTCATCATAAAAAAAATCCAATAAGATTCTCATGAAATTTCCTCAATAATTATAAAAATAAATTCTTCATCACTCCATTTCCAATTTAGTTATGCTAAGATAAATATCCAAATAAGTGACCAACTAAACAACCAAACAAATGACCAAATAATCTATGAGTTAAGAAACATCAACAAAAAAATCAATGATTAGATCAATGATCAAATCAATAAACAAATCATTGACTAAATCAACAACCAAATTAATGAAAAATAGTTTATTCATAAGTTTGGTCACAAGATAAATGACCAACAATAAACTACTAATGTCCATGTGATCATAAATACTCATTTGCCTAATTTTGTAGTTTATTTATTCATATATATATATATATATATATATATATATATATATATATATATATATATATATATATATATATATATATATATATATATATATATATATATATATATATATATATATATATATATATATATATATATATATATATATATATATATATATATATATATATATATATATATATATTTTGTAATAGTGCTAGTGGATTCTCTAGTAAAGAAAGAAGTAAATGGTATTAACATAAACACATGCCATCATGACTGAACACTTAAATATTTCAATTATAAGATTTTGAATGAGTCCTAAATGAATAAAGGTACTTCCCTTCACACATTAAAATTAGAGAGAAATGATAATTAATTATTCCTCTCTCAATAGTAAAAATGGGGATGATCACATATCTTTTCATAAAAAAATTTAAAAACATTCAATATCTCATAATGGTAATTCTTGGAATTATTTTTTGGGCCCCACTTTATCTGCCGCTCTCTTTTCATATCTTAATTAGGTATTTGACTGAGTTCAAGGGAATTTATAGGACCAACATTTCCCTTTTTTGGGTTTTTTATTTCTCTACATTAATTCATAGAAACTAATGTATGTATCTTTCATGTTTATAAGCCAAGGAAAATGGGAATTAGGGCGGAATTCATCATAAATGCTAGAGCCATATTCTTAAGCCTTTGGATGATCATGGGATATTGAGTTGTTAATTGGTGAGACTAACTTATATTATAGATGCACCTATCATTAGAATGTGGACATCATGGGTTCCTTTGTGGCATGCATAGTTTTTGTGGATTTTAGGAAAGACCTATAAGTAGGTTTATGTACGGAGATGTTTAAATAAAATATCTTATGCTGGCTAGAAAATGTAGTTTATAATATAAATAGAAAAAAATTTAAAATCCCTTACTTAGAGTTGTACATGGTTGTATATGTGGGATTTCTAGAGGAACAAGAAGATATTATTGAGATACCTATTACTAATTTAAAAGACAAGGCCATCTTTTACAGTCACTAGGGAGAAATGAAAATACACATTTATTTTTTGCTGAGGTGGATGAAGATACCTTATGTACCTATAACATAATTTGTCTCTATCATTTTCTTAAGGTTCAAGGTTATGTGGCATTGGAGGAGGTCAATAATCTAGCTTTGGAATGATATAAGGTGATCCTCCCAATAGTTTTGAAAAGTAGTGAGGGGAAAGAACCCATTGTAATCAGTGACTCTATAGAGGATAATGACTCACATAACAACCTTATCATAATTAGTCATATAGGTAAACCTAGATTTTTTGTATTAGTATTTTAAGTATTATATATGTTATGTTTTATTAAATTATCTATATTTTTTGTAAAAATTATTACAGTTGAGTTTGGTTTTGACTTAGAGACTTATTAGGACATATGTGAAAACTTTGAAAAATCTCAAATTTTAATATTTTCATGGTCTTTCCTGACATGAGCTTTTTGTTTACCCTCTATATTTATAGGTATTTTTATGATATTCTATACGTGTTTGTGTGTGTGTGTGTGTGTGATATAAAATATATATGTATATGTATTTTGTTGATATTCTACACACACACACACACACACACACACACACACACACACACACACACACACACACACACACACAGAGATCTATATGTATAAGTATATTCATATTAGGGTGGGAGCACCTAGGATAAGTCTAGCGAGAAACAAGAGTGTTGAAAAGACTTGGTAGGAATTAAGAATCATGCATGGGTACTAGAAAAGTAATGAATGATAAGTAGTTAGTTGTAATTTGTTGCATTTATTATCAATTAGGAGCAAAAGTGAAAAACCTTGATTTAGAGGGCTAAATAAGCATAGAAGGGTAGTTAGACATGAAAATAGTCTAATAATGGTATAAATACCTTCATGGATGATTTGGAGACATAAGCTATGGTCCTACCCAGTCAAAGATGCAAAAATCTAAAAATTAACAATTTTGTAAAAATTGCACATTAACGATTTTTGCAAATATTGTATAGTTTCTTGTAAAAGTTGAAAATATGGTTGGAAGTCACAAGGTGGTTATCAACGAGCATATATTGGTTTAGTTATTTTTTGAGTGATTATGTAAATCCCTCCAAGTCACTTTTTTACATTGAGAATTTGTAGAGTTGTACAGATGCATACAACAACAAAGCAAATCCATGGCATTTTGGAACGAAAGTTGAGATTTTGGAATGACATGTGATTGAATTAGTGTTTTTTCAATGCAATATAGTTTTTACATTGTTCATAACCTTTTTTTTTGTTTTGGGTTAAAGTTCTAAACAATCCATCGGTCTACTCAACAAATGTCTCACTAAATTGCCTATTAACTTGCTAGTACTAGGGTAGACTTGGCTAAATGGCATGTACTAGCATACCTGATAGTTGTAACTTCATGAAACCTTGAAGAATTCTAGTAGAAAATTTTTATTATATGTATTAGGAAGGATGTATCCAAGTTTTTAGGGCTAAGAAATTTTTTTGGAAGCCCTAGGCGAGACAATGTTAAACTTGGCTAGATTTTGAGCCAAGGCAAGAAGATTTCTTACAAGGGTGAATTTAATTGGTTAGGATGGGTGTAATGGAAGGATAGAGGATAGAGTGAAGGAAATTTTTCTACAGGGAGAAGCTTTGAAGATTTCTAGGAAATGAGAAACAAGATATTTTCTTGATTGCTTTTAATTGTTGATTAACTCTAGAGAACCCTTAAAGATAGGGTTACGCCATGTGTTAGGTGTTGAGAACCTAAAACCTCAAGATTATTGACAGCCTTGGAAAAGGGTACTATAATATGAAGTTCATTTAGAATCTTCTTGATGAAATTTTTTCAAAAATTCAAATTTCATCAATTAGGATGGCTAATTGATGGCTACCATGCCTAATAGGAGATTTTCATGTGTTTGAAGGGATTGTATGGAAACCTAATGAATGGATTGTGGAAAATAGATGAAAATAATTCTAAGACACCCTAGGAAGATCCTCCAACCCTTTCAAGAACCATTAAGTCACTAAGGAGGCCTAAAATGAAGTTTTTAGTTAGTATGCAAGACTAAAGAGATAGGATAGCCTAAGGGAAAACTTGTGTCTAGTTGATTAGGGTTAACTTTTGTAGTGGGGGATACCAACGAAGGTTTATCGACTTTCTACATTACTCTAAACTACTCCTATCAAATTAGTATTAGAGCTCATTAAATTTTGGGAAATATCAGTATATAACTAATAGTAAAGGAGAAACCTCCATAGGATCGACCATGGTGACAAATGAAGAGTTGGCTAAGAAGATTTGGGAGGATCATGAGGAAAACTTGGAGTTGAAAGCTAAGATAATAGCCTTAGAGATAACACTTGAGAGAGGAACTCTTTAGATTGGAGTAGTGACCAATAAGGTCAACCAACTAGAGGAATGTAGCAAGTAAAAGAAACATGTGTCTGATGAAGAGGAGCCACCCTCACCTAATCCTAAATTAGAAGAGGAACCATTTATTAGGGCAATCAAGGCATTGAATTAGAAAGACTTGGAGGGAGTGTAAAATTTTATTGGAAATTTAGATACAAACATGTCATAGAATGGTTAGAAGGCATGGAAAACTACTTTGAAAGTGAGAATGTGACAAAAGCTCAAAAAGTAAAGTTAGAAAAGGCGATGATGAGAGGACAAACTCTCACATGGTAAAAATTCATTCAAGACGAAAGAGTGAAAGAGGGAAAGAAATCCTACGCAAACTGGTAGAGTATGGTAAGCCAAACTCAAAAAACCTACCTTCCTAAAGACTTTGAAGTGTAGATGCATACCAAGAGGAATAATCTCAAATGAAGGGATAATGATACTGCAAGTTATATTAAAGAGTTGCAAAAACTATGCCTAAGATCTAAGGTGCAAGAAGATGAAAGAAAAAAGATAGAAAGGTATGTTAATGGCTTGAGGTGGAATATTGAAGAGGAGATTCAATTACAGACTCCTAACAAAATGAAAAGGTGCTACCAACTAGCACTTAAAGTAGAGGAAAATTTGAAAAAGAACCAAGACTTCGGTAATAAAAATAAGGGAAAAGGAAGAGATCAAAGTAATAAGAGAGGTAAATTTTTGGGTGGAAGAGGCCAAGAAACTAGACCCAAAGGGGTAGTAAACTGATTGATAAGATTCTTCTAAGAAAACCAAGAGGAGGATTTAACTAAAGAGGCAGAGGCAATAGTAGCTTTAGGCTTAAAAATAATAGTCAAGGTTGAGAACCTTCATGCTTTTCCACTATGAAGTGTTACAACTATAACCAACTAGGGAATCCCTCATATAGGTGTCCAAAGAAGGCTTCTACCTTTGGGAAAAGAAAGGTGGCTTATGCTCAAGAGGTTGGTGGTAACAAGAAGGAAGTTGATCTCCCACTTGATTTAGTAGAAGAGGAGAATTTGATGTTTAGAAGAAAACGCATTAGGGAGCCCATGCAGAAGGAGCCAAACCAAAGAAAAACCCTATTTAGAGTCAAATGCAAAGTAAAGAATAAGGTTTATAAAGTTATAATTGACTTTGGGTCTATTGATAACATAATTTCAGAGGAAGTAGTAGTAAAGTAAAAACTTAAAAGACTCCTTCACAATAGTCCCTATAGAGTCACATGGCTAATTAATGAAACATGTATAGGTGATGAAATGAGCATGGCTTGACTTCAACATTGGTAGGTATAAGGATAGAGATTTATGAGATATATTTTCCATGGACGCATGCCATCTCCTTTTAGGGAGGCCATGACAGTATGACAGAGAAGGTTAATATGATGGTAGGAAGAATGTATACAAGTTCAAGAAAGGAGAAGAGTCCTATAGTATCCAATTTTTGTTAGAGGAAGAAAGCAATTAATTGGTGGAACCTAATGTCCTAATGGAAGGTGAGAAAGAGTTCCTAAAAACCATGAATGAAGGGGAAGGAATACGATATGCCATTATTGTCAAGCCATAAAATACACTAAACACAATCAGATCATAGTTTCTGAAGGAAGTGCATGACTTGCTGAATCAGTTTGATAACATTGTAATTGATGGGAAGCACACATTGCCACCTAAGAGAGCTATCAGCTATTAGATAAAATTCTTCCCTAGAGAAACATTTTCCTAATAAGGCAGCTTATAAGATGACACCTAGTCAACATGATGAGATACCCAAACAAGTGCAAGAATTGTGGATCATGGATTGAGAAGGAAAATTGTGAGTCCATGTGTAGTGTCAACTATCTTGGTGCCAAAGAAGGGAGCTACTTGGAGAATGTGTATAGATTTAAGGGCCATTAACAAGATTAAAATTAGGTATATATTTCAAATCACAAGAATTAAAGACTTACTTGATTGTGTGGACAATGAAAAGTACTTCACCAAAATTGATTTAAAGAGTGGATATCATCAAATAAGAACTAAGGAGGGAGATGAATGGAAGAAACTTTTTAAGACTAATGAAGGGCCATATGAGTGGCTAGTGATTCCCTTTGGTTTGTCAAATTCCCTTTCCACATTCATGAGGCACATGAATGATTTTTTTTCTGATTACTTGTGCAAGTTTATTGTAATTTACCTTGATGATATCTTGATTATTAGTAGCACCAAAGAAGAACAATTAAGGTATTTGAGTCTAGTTTTGAAAAGATTGTCTAATGCTAAGCTCACCATCAACTTGGAAAAGAGTGATTTTATGAAGGAAGAACTGGTCTACTTGGGTTTTTTCATCATATAGGGTCAGCTCAAGATGGATCTTAGCAAGGTGGAGGCTATCCTTAGTTGGCCAACGCCCAAGATTGCCTTAGAGGTAGGGAGCTTCCATGGTTTAGCACAATTTTATAGAAAGTTCATTAAGCACTTTAGCCATATTTGTGCACATTTTTTGGACACCATTAAAGGTGGAGTTATTGCAAAGTTCAAGTGGATTGATGAAGCCACTATGAATTTTGAATTTTTGAAATAAGAAATTTCCCCTCAACCCATCTTGGTCTTTCCTAACTTTGAGAAGTTGTTTAATATTGAATGTGATGGCAATAACCTTACCATTGGAGGAGTCCTTATACAAGAGGGAAAGCCAGTTGTATTTCATAGTGAAAATTTGAATGGATCCAAGAGTAAGTATTCTTCCTATGACCTTTAGATCTATTCCTTGGTCCAAGCCTTGAGGAAGCAAAGTCATTACTTATTGCCTAAGGAATTTTTTGTTTATTCAGATAAATGGACCTTAAGATTTCTAAACTTCCAAGATAAGTTGAGTCTCAAGCACATGAAGTGGGTTGAGTATATTTAGGAATATACCTTCACCATTAAGCATAAAAAGGCATTGCAAACAAAGATGCAGAAGCACTTAGCCATAGGTTGCTAATTGTACAAGAAGTACATATTAGGAATGTGGGAATTGAAAAATTCAATTAATTCTACCTTGATGATCCAGACTTTGCCAATCCCTATCAATTATTTAATGACTATGCTAACCATTTCCATCATGAGTTCTCTAATTTCACCTTGCAGGAAGGCCTCTTATTCAAAGGAAATCAACTATGTGTTCCAAGGAGATCCATTAGAGAGAACTTGATCCAAGAGATGAATAATGGTGCTTTGAGTGGGCAATTAAAAATTCATGAAATAATGCATTTGGTCCAAAGGTTCTACTACTAGCCTAGATTAAGCAAGGATGTGAAAAGGTATGTGGAATGTTGCATGGTTTGTCAGATGGCTAAGGGAGTTGTCACCAACGTAGGGGTCTACCAATCGTTGCACATCCCTCAAAGACCATGGGAATGTTTGAGCATGGAATTTTTGGTGGGGCTACCTAAAACCAAGAAAGGTTATGAAATTATTTATATCATTGTAGATAGATTCAACAATATGGCTCACTTTTTACTATGTAAAACTACTCATGAGGCATGTGCCATTGCTAATTTATCTTTTAGGTAAGTAGTAAGGACACATGGCTTGATCTTAGCATTGCATCTAATAGGGACACTAAATTTATGAGTCATTTTTGAAAGATTTTGTGGCATAAGTTGGGCACTAACCTCTCATTAAGATCTTCCTACCATTCTCCAATGGATGGATAGATAGAAATGGTTAACAAAAGCTTGAGAAATATTTTAAGGTGCTTGACTAAAGAGTATGGCTAGAGTTGGGAGCACATTATTGCACAAGAAGAGTATGCTTGCAATTACACTATTAATAAATCTACTAGGAATAGTCCTTTTGAAGTGGTGTATGACATGCATCCTAGAGGAATTTTTGAATTCTTTTACTAAGGGACATGAAATTAGGTGCAGAGTTCAGTGGAGTGGCTAAAGACTTTCCTCTTTCTATGAAAGAGGTTCATGACATGGTCAAACAAACCTTGAAGCAGACTACAACAAAAATAAAGTATTTGGTAGATGAAAGGAAAAGGGATGTTCAATTTTTAGTTGGGGATCATGTCATGGTCCATCTTAAAAAGCATAGGTTATCCAAAGGAGATGCAGATGAGAAAGGTGGGGTCATGCAAACTTCTAGAAAAATATGGAGCCAATGCATACCAAATTGATCTACCAATAGATATGAGCATATCTACTACTTTTAATGTTCCAAATTTGGTAGCCTACAAGGGTCCCATTCCATCTTCCACTCCAGTAGAGGATGTAGACCTACAAGACATTGTAGCCACCTTGCCTAAGCCATCTAAAAACAAGCCACAAGATGAGAAGATTCTGAGCTCTAAAGTGCACAAGGTGACTAGGAACAAGACTTGCATGAAGCATCTTGTAAAGTGGTAGGGAAAACTAGATAGTGAAGCCACTTGGGTTGCAAAAGAAAATTGCAATAAGAAGGGCATTGACCTTTCTCTAATCTCCTCTTAAAGTCCTAGAAGGACTTTTCAACTCATTGGGGAAGTATGGTGCAGGAGCACCTAGGATAGATCTAGGGAGAAATAATAGTCTTGATAACACCTAGTAGGAATAAGGATTCATGCATGGGTAGCATAAATGTAATGTATGATAAGAAATTAGTTGTAATGTTGCATCTGTTATCAATTACGATCAAAAGGGAAAAATGTTGATTAGAGGGCTAAATAAAAATAGAAAGGTAGTTAGGCATGAAAATGGTCTAAGAATGGCCAAAATACCTTCCATGAATTATTTGGAGGCATAAGCTATGGTACTACCCAGTCAAAGATGTAAAAATGCCAAAATTGTCAATTTTACAAAAAATGCAAAGTTGACAATTTTTACATAAATTGTAACCCTTTTATAAAAGTTGAAAATATGGTTAGAAGTTACAAGGTGGTTATCAAAAAGAAAATAATGGTTCAGTTAGTTATGAAATCATTATGTAAATTCCTCCAAGTCACTTTTGTAGATTTGGGTGTTTTGGAGTTATACAAATGCATACATCAGCCAAGTAAATCCATGATAGTCGGAATGAAAGTTGAGGTTTTTTATTGACATGTGATTGAATTAGTATTTTTTTCCTATGGAATATAGTTTTTTCATTGCTCATACTTGTATTTCTTTTTTGGGTTGAAGTTCTTAACAATCCATTAGTGTACTCAACAAATGTTTTACTAAACTGCTTATTTGCTAGCCAATACTGGGGTACACTTGGTGAAATGGTATCTACCAACATTCCCCACAATTGAAAATTCATGAAACTTTGAAGAATTTTAGTAGAAACCTTGTGTTATATGTATTAGGAAAGATGGATCTAGGAGTGAGGGACACTTATTTCCCTAGAAGCCCTAGGCGAGATAGTGTTGTACTGGACTAGAAATTGAGCCAAGGGGAGAAGATATATTGCAAGGGTGAAGTGAATTGGTTAGAATGGGTGTAATGGAAGGATAAAGCTAATTTTTCTATAGCGATAATATTTGAATATTTATAAGAAATGAGAAACATAAGATTTTCTCTTGACTGGTTGTAATTGATGATTAACCCTAGCAAACCCTTAAAACTAGGGTTAGGACATGCGGTAGGTGTTGAGAACATAAAACCTTAAGATTATTGAGGGCCTAGGATAGGGATATCTATTACTAAAATTTATTTGGATTCCTCTTGAGGAAATTTTTGCACAAATCCAAATTTTGTCCATTAGGAGGGCTAATTGAGATCTATCATGCCTAATAGGATATTGTCATGAGTTTTAAGGGATTGTATAGAAGCCTAATGAATGGATTTTAATAAATGGATGGAAAGAAGTTGCATAAAGAAATAGGATAGCTAAAGGAAAACGTTGTCTCTAGTTGATTAGAGCTAACTTGTGTAGTAGGGGATACCAATGAAGGTTTATCAACTATCTACATTACTCTAGGCTACTCCTATGTATATGTATATTAATATGCATATTTATGTGTGTGTGTGTGTGTGTGTGTGTGTGTGTGTGTGTGTGTGTGTGTGTGTCTATATATATACATTATATTATTTCTTGAGACAAATCAATAATGTAGTATTCCTTAAAATTATGGGGAGGGGGGGAGGGGTCTATTTTTAAGGATCAACTTATAAAATTTACAACATAGCCATTTTTAAAAAGGAGTAATGCAAAGCCAGGAGAAAAGGTATTAGAGTTAGAGCTAGTTCTATATCCATTTACCCAATGCCAGTCCCTACCTCCATTTTTCTGGTAGAGGCAATAAAAAAAGTAGCCTCAATGATAGATCAACCTCGTGATCTTGTGGTAAACTACTACTACTATATTTGTCCTTCACTACTCTATTCTCAAATAAGATATTTTTGTTCCTACTCAAATTAAGGTGAACACACACACACACACACACACACACACAGATATGCATAGATATACACATACATGTATATACATATATAAACATATAGATATTTATACATATACATATATATACACACACATATATACATACATACTTACATATACATATATCTATACATATCTACATATAATTATGCCCTTTTGAGGGCTCTAACAATGATTAAATATTGCCATATTCGTAGAAATAAAAAAATTTGTACTCTTGGAATAGCTTCCCACCATTTATTAGGATCCCTAAGCTTGTAGAGGCAATACAAAATTTCAAAACCAGCTAGAGGGAAAATATTTTTCATTATGTCGATCATGTGGAGCCTCACTCTCAACTAGTCATATGGAAGGATCCTAGCCTTCTTTCTATCCCCAATTCCATTGATAAACTCTTTAAGGAAATACTAAAAGATAGACAAATCTTCTTCCAAAATAAAGAGGACAAAGTATTTTGGGCCTTGACTCATGATGGAAATTATTTAGTAAAGGTAGGGTCAATTGCACTTAGCAAAATGGTGTATATAAGGATGGAAAGGAGAGCTTTTTTGTTTTGTTGGAATGATTTCGCATTGCCTAAAGCTAGTTGTTTCTCATGGCTTGCAATTAGAAAGAGACAGTTGACTAGTGACAAACTAGAAAATTTAAATATTGCCAAAAGATTTAAGTGCTTACTAATTTTTTGTGGGACCTCTTTGATTCTTGGCCAATTCTATGCTTAAATTGCCTCCTAGGCTCTATTTAGAAATTCTCACCATCTACTATTGTTTGGTCAATTTGGTGGGAAAGAAATAAGCCCATTTTTAGAGAATTCTCTTCAATGGATGTTGTTGTTGGAAACATTGAAAAATCAATTTCAGAATTGATTTTAGTTAATATTAAGTATAATTCTTCTCATATATTCTTTTTTGTTTGGGATGAGACAATGCTTAAGGAGTGGAAAATTTATTTCTTTCCCAACCTTCTTGCATCTCAATGGTAATGTGCAAGGTATGAACATTACTAACATCAAATGGCTCTCCCCCTGAGCATGGAGTTATAAAAATTAATTTTGACGAAGCTTTGAGAGGAAACTTGGGGAAATTAGGCATTGGTATCTATCTTAGGAATCACTTTGGGACTCCAATTGCTTTTAAATCCCCAGCTATTCCACCAGATAGAAACAATATTATTGAAGCTACAACTTTATTGCATGGACTATTTCTAGCTAGCTCCTTGAAGATCTCCTGAGTTCATGTTGAGTGTGACACATTGGTTATTATTCAAGCCTGTATTAAGAAGACAACTTTTAATCATAAGTTTATATATTTATTTATTTATGTTCCAAATACAGAAACTTTTGGACACTTTTGACATCTATATGATATCTCATACATATTGAGAAAGCAATTGTCTTATAGATTTCATTTCGAATTTTGGGTGTGATGGTATTAATTTGGATGTCCATTCTATAATAGATTGTTTTAGTTTGAATAAGGTCCTCGCTGATTTTCTAAAAAGTAAATAATGTTTAGGTAAGGATAGGTGATCTAGTTAATGGATAATGGCGATTAATTGGACTCTTCCTTTCTTTTTGTAATTGGGCAATGAAATAGGGTTTTCTTCCTAGTTCTTTCCCTTTGGAACCCTTGAACTAGGTTTCTCTTTTATATATTTATATATGGCAGCCCTAGCTACATTTGCCAAAAATAAAATAAAAAATTTTTCATACTCTAAATAATCTATCTAGTGACTATAGTTTTAGTATATATACTTTCTATTTTTATTTTTATTAAATATAGATTCTCTGACAAATTCAAAATCTCTTTATTTGGTGGTTAAGGTTAAATACAAAACTACACACACGTGCGCGCTCACGCACGTACACACACAAACATACACACACATATATATACATATATTAGCAAATTATTTTTGTTACCTTTTTCTTTAAAAAATCAAAGTGTATTTTGATCTATAAAATGTTGGAAGCCAAATGGGAAAGTAAGATATTAAGAAGGAAGAGGAGGATTCAAGATCTATAAAACTTAATCACTTCAAATATTTTTCACATCTTTTATCTTCAACATAAATGCTTAAGTCAACATATCATAAATCACATAAACATTCACTACAATAAAGAATTTGATCTAACACCTATTAGCACCACCATATCATGTAAGAAAATGATCAACATATAACAAAATATTTTAGTTTTGTGGAAACCCTCCTTGGTGAAGGTAAAACTATGGTGAGGATGATACCCACAAATCATCACTACTACACCAATAAAGTTTGCATGTTACGGCTACAACTTGATTAGGACAGCAACTTTGATCACTTATGAAGTTCTACCCTATGAGGGGTCTACCCTATTAAGAGCTTACAAGACTTATATCATCTAGCTTGATTAAAGGATTTCAACCTACAAATAAGTAAGCACTCGATTAAGAGATTTACAAAGGTTTGTTAGGACCACTCTATTAAGAGATTTACCTTGTAATACATTCTCAAATTTACGAGTAATTGATCCTTTGAAATGCATTCAAATTTTGATAATGGATCTCCTCTTTACAAATTTTGATCTAATATCTAATCTAATATAATTGTACTCTGCACTTCACTGCTCTACTTGATTGCTCTATCTAGTTTACCTTCCAACTTCACATCCAACACCAAAAATTAAAACCTTTCTCATAGCATTATGAAATTAGGTTTTGGATTCTCCTCTTATAATCATTTGTAGATGTTTTAAGATCAAGATCAATGATCTACATCTATCACTCTTATCATTTTTTCTTTCAATTTTTTTGATTAGTTGATCACCTTGCATAAGGATTAATAATTACTAATAGAATATACATTACCATTTCTTTTATTGACTCCTTGATAAACACATACATCTCTAGATAAAAAAAAAAAAAAAAAGATTTACCTTGATGTTTGTGTCATTTCAAACAAATATGTCAAAACTGATTTACTCGACACATGAACATCCTGACACTCGGTCATGTCTATTTTGTATGTTTACTCTTGACTTTTATTCTACATAAATTGATCTTTTCTATGCTTGGCATAAGTATGTACTCAACACTTACTATTTCAAATCATGTTGGAGTACTCAAAAATCATAGACTTTCTTGGTAGTAACCATTTTTCATTTCATACATTAAATATATACAAGTCATATAACTTTTCTTGGCCTAATCAACTGACTCGATCATAGTGATGACTAACAAACTCTACCAAATAAATGACTAAGTGTTTGACACTAATAGAGAACTTGAAATTAGTGGAAATTTTTTTGTTTTTATAATGAAACATTACATTTTAATACAAAAGAACTCCCCCTTAGTCTATTCTGTAATTAGAGTTCACTCTTTACATTTGTCAACACCTTTGTATATACACACTTTAACTTGATTGGCTAACTCCTTACGAATAAAAAACTTATATACACAAAAAAAGTCAAAATTTACATACATGATTAAATGTCTATATAGTCTTGTCACATCATCATACCTTTTATCACATATCCTTAATAATTCCCCCTTGTTTTTGTAACTATTTTCTAGATATGTTGCTAGAGTCTAGGAAGTAAACCATACTTCTCGAAAAGTAAATTGTGTGATTTAAAAATTATATACATTGTGTTATCCCAATTTGTCTTCAACTCATAAATTTTTTGACTTTGAATCTCAAGGGTGGTGTCAAGATTAACCATATTATCACCGATGGACAATTGTTTATTACTCTAAATTAAATCTTTAGTAGTATTGATATTATTTTTCATGACAACAAAAGAACAAACCTTTAATTTTTTACATCTTGACTGTTATTTTTTCTCTTCATGTAGAAGTTTTGATTGTTTTATTTGCAAAAATCTCATCTTGGAGAAATAAATTGAACTAACACTAACTTCTGAGTTTAATGTGTGTGCATTCTTATGCATTCAACATCTAATTCATCCATTTTCTCTCCGACCTCCTTGGTAAATGATGGAACACAAAAAAATTTACCAAATAAAGAATTAATTATAGAGACTAACTTCTCAACATTAGTGTCTTTGTAAGATAGGCCAACCATCTTTACAGCTAACTCAAATGATACCTTGTCGATGATTTTATTATCATATCTCCTCTCTTCTCTCTCCAACATCTTTTGTTGAACACCAATGTAAGGCACATTTATCCTATAAAAATTTTGGACTAATTGCTCAAGAATAGGGGTCTTCTTTTAATTTATCAACCACAAATACAATGCATTTAAATCATTTATAGTATCATAACAAAATTCTAATACAAGATGGGATCAAATGAAGGGGTCTATTTTTCTCTAAGTCTTTGAATGCTACATTTTTGTTTTGATTTAAATTATTTGTTGTCAAAATATTCCTAGTTATTATATGTTGTAACTGAAAAATCCAAACAATCCTCATAACCATAAGAAAATTGCATCTAATTCCCATGAAATATTTATTTCATGTAAAAAAATTAAAAAAGTAAAAATATTTATTACATGTTCAAACTATAAAATCTAAACAAGTCTCATAACCATAGGAAAATTACATTTTATTCTTATGAAATATTTATTTCATGGAAAAAATAAAAAATCTTTTTTGAGATTTCAAAGAATAAGCACAACTCTAACATTATGCAAAATAGAAAAAACAACACTTATATTCAATGTCAAAATTTTCTCAACTAAAATCTATTTTCCATATATATGTAATAATTTAAAATCTCCTAATTAAAACATACAGAGTAAATTATACAAAATAATTTAAAATAAATAATATTTTAATTACTCTTGAAATTTAGAAGACTAAACTATAACGTCATTCTACCATTTGTTTAAGTTAAATGGTTTCTTAGGAATACATATTTATTTTCCAAATCAAGATATAATGTCTCACTTTAGACTGAAACTAATGATTCAGCCTCTGAAGCATATGATCATTTTAGTAGTTCATAATTTTTTGAACAAATTATCAACACCAAATTATATTAACTTGTAATTTTTGTATAAAATAATTTCTATTTAGAATACCAATAAAACAAGTTTTTACAAGAACTAATTACTATATGATAGTTGCAACTTTACTTTGTATCTCAAATTCTATGTGCCTCTTTTCTATTGCTCACACTAACATATGAAATCATCAAAAATAATTAAAATAAAAACTATTTTAAATACATAGAAGTTTAAAATACTATCCTTTCTTTAAGTTGAATTGTTTCTTAGGAATATAAATTTGTTTTGGAAATCAATATATAACATCTTACTTTAGGATGAAACTAATGATAAAATCTCAGAAGCTTATGGTCATTTTAGAAGTAGTTCAGAATTTTTTTTGATAAATTAACAATGTAATTTTTTTTTTTAAATAGATTTTATTTAGGATAAGGAAAAATGCAAGTTGTTATGATATGATAATTCTAACTTGACTTTGTATCTCAAATTCTATGTGCCCCTTCCCTATTGCTCACAACTAGGAAACCATAAAATAAAATAGTACAATCTAAATTTATGTTTGTGGATATGTAAAGAATAGTTCTAATTATATACCAATTTATAAATTATATTTTAATATTTTAATTTATAATTTTATTTTTTTTTACTTTCATGCATTTGGATTATTTAATAATATTTTCTAACACTTGTTACTTCTTCTTTTTTGTTTTTCCATCTCATTAACTTCTTTTGCATTTCGCAAAATTTATTTATTTCAATGCATTTTAATGTACACATTTTTATAATGTTTTCTAACACCATTACTTCCTTTTCTGTTTTTCCATCTCATTAACTTCTTCAGCATTTCACAAAATTTATTTATCTCAATGCATTTTAATGTACAATTTTTTATAACTCTAAGAAATGATAAATGATATTTACTATGAAGATTTCATTAATAAAATGAATAATAATTTGAAATAACTAAATAATTTGTAAATAACTTGATATCATATTATTTCCATCTTCATTTAAAATATTTCTTTATGTTGTACTATGTTTTGAAATTTAGCTTAATATTTATAGATATTAATGAATTATTTTATTTTAAAATTGTTAATTATGATTGCAAGATCAAATTGTCACAAATAGTTTTACATTTTATTCCCATATAAAATAATTGTTATCAATGAATATTTTATTTCTAAATGTTAAAGTAATTGATATTCATTTATTTATATAATTTATTTGAGTACTACTAATTTTTTATAAAGAGTTTTATTTGTTTCTAATATATATGATATTTCCTAAATATAAAATTGTTCTATATTCTTCTTATTTACTTATTTAGGCAATATACTATTACAATGAATTGTACACTTTATAAATTAAAAAAATTCTTATCTCTACAAATATTGTTACTTGAAATCTCAAATATTATAATTTATTGAACTTGTCTATAAGACTTATTTTTAGTGACTTCATTTATATTTTTAGTGACTTCATTTATATTACATATCATTCAATATCTATTTGTAGAAATCAATTAAAATTTGTTTCTAAATATAACATGCCAACATATAAATAAATTATTTTTTTCGATGCTTACTTATACATAATTAATTGAAGGAAAAGAAAAAAATTAAACTTTAACAAAATTTATACTCCTTATTTTTTTTAAAACATTATTAAAATATTTGAAGTAGACTCTATGTGTGTGTGTGTGTGTGTGTGTGTGTGTGTGTGTGAGAGAGAGAGAGAGAGAGAGAGAGAGAGGCCACTAACTCCCTCTACAACTTCCTAGCATTTTATTTTATTATTATAGTAGATATTAAACATATTAATAGTAGTGCTTGTAATTTATGTTGCAAGATTAATTTTTCGTATCATATATATGTTATGGGTAAGACATACCTTGTTATGCTACTAATCGTAAAGATTTTTTTGAGGTCCAAAAAAGGTATTGGTTAGATAGTAGGGGGTAACTATCGACTATTCTCTAGCCTCTTGTACTACAAGGTCAGCCCCATTTTTTTTACTGCGATCTAATACATAAAAAGAATTCAATTTTACAACAATCTCTAGATATGTAAAAATACATAATATTTTAATCAATTTGAATAAAATAATTATAGACCTTTAGTTAATCATACAATTTTATTTTTATAATATACAGTTCTTGGTAGATATGTAACGAAATATAAAATCATAATCATCATTTATGATATTCAATTAGAGTACTAATTTTTATGGATGTGTACTAGTTATTATTTATTATTTATTATTTTTATATTAATCTATTATATTAAAAAATTAACAACTCACTAATTGTACTTGCTATAAATATAATGTTCTAACATTATAAAAATCACATCGGTCAATTAATTGAAAAGTTGTGTCTTTTCTTATTCCTTATAAATTTTATATTTTAAGAAGTCAAATTGATAAATTTTTGAGTTTATAATATAACAAATGATTTATTCATCATTTAATTAGCTAGATATGGCATCTTATTGTGGAGAATTTGATCGCCCCTTACATATTGCATGATTTTTTAAGACCGTTTTATAAGTATAGATAAAAATTTGAATTTTTTTTTTTAAAGCTCTTATACTAATTAACATTTTGAATAAAGTTAGTGTATAGTATATTTTTTCTTAAAAAATTATAATGTTAATAAAAATATTATAAATATAGATTGTAATATAACATATACTTATTATCATTTATATTTAAAAATAATAATTTAACTATGTATTAATTATGCATTAATAAATATTTGAGTGAAAAATTTTCCTTGATATATTATGACTTAAATTAAATTGATTAAATAAATATTTTATCATATTATAATGATATTTTCTTAATTATGTTGTTAATAGTATGACTCATGTACCTAGCCTAAGACTATAATTAATATTATAAGTTACAATAATGCCAATATTTAAATTTTAATTTGAACAATAGATATGATCGATTTATTAAATTAAAATTAAAATTATAGTTTAATTAAGATGATAGGCTTATATGTGGCAGCTTTTCTCTCTGATTTTACAATTTTTTATCAGAAAATTGTCAGCGTTATCGTTAAAGTTAATTTCTGACTACTTAAAATTGTTTTCCAACTACTTCAATTGTTTCCTCTTTTTTCATTTATTTATTTTGATTTCTTTCTAATTCTTGCACCACATAAATTATAGATTAGAGAAATAAATTGATTCTATTTTTCTACCCTTTCTATCTCAATTGGATTTTTTAGTTTTTAATGTGTCTTACTTACTGTTCAGCATATGGTTTATTATTATATGTATGCATTTTCTCTACTATGATCATCCAAAAGAATATTAGATTCAATAAGTCTTTTTATTGGCAAATTTTTTATGTAATTTGTTTTCAATTTTATTTTGTATGTAAAACATATGAAGTTTTCTAAATACAGATCAATTTATGAATTAATGAGTTGAAGCATTTTGAATTTCTATATTAATTAGATAGGTCTTCTAACATTAAATATTTTAATTGGTTATTTTTATGAGAAGTTCATGGTGGATAAATGCTAAAAATAATAATCAAATGTGTCCTAAATGAAAATTAAATTTAAAAGATTACGATTGCATTTGTAAAAACTAAGTAAAAATTAAATGCTTAATATTTTTGTCAACATAATATAGTTTATTAATTTATTCCTAAAACTTGCCAATGAAAATGAGTAATGGAGCTATCTCTGAAGAAAGGGGTCTTATAAGACAAAATCAAAACAACTAATCACACTGGTGAAAATTAATTTTTAAAATATATAAAATTCATTAATAATTTAAAAAACTTTAGAAGCATGTCAATTACATAAAAATTGGCATTCCTGATTGGTCCAAATTAATTGAAGAATTAGATCAACTGAATGCAATAGTATATTGCCTATGACAAGTACAATAAAGAAAGAAACATTTTAAATGGAAAAAATGACAAAAACATATATTTTATTACACCTTTATTTTATCCTTCCAAGTGTACTTCCCTAAGTAGATGTAGATATTAACAATTTAAATAGATAAGAGATTTCTTATATAAATCTCAAACAACTTTTCTATTCTAAATGTTGGTGTATTATATTTAATAAATATTTTTTTGGTACTAGTTATACATATTGAAGTAAATTTCTACTCTTCTCTATACTTATGCTTTTATATCCTTGAATTTAGGTATGGTTATTTTCTTAAAAAATAGTGAAATATTATTGTAATATAATGAATTACAATTTTTTTATAGATTTCTTATTCATTGTGAATAAGAACAATAACAATCTCTTTAACTCTTTAGCAAGGTATATCTTAATTAAATCATCCAATTAGCTTCATTATTTATTGATTACTATTGATAGTTTTTTTATTACAATTTTAGTCATGTGGTTCTTTTTAGGAGTGGTTGAAACTTTAACATGATATCCAAGTCATAATTTTCCACTCAAATTTATTAAGCATTTTTGCAATGGATCAGTTTTTTCTAACCATAAAAATATAGATCATTCAATTTTAGTAGAGAGAGTTCTCTAAGAAAAATAGGTTCTAGTAAAAGGTAATTATAAATATTTACAAACCTATCTAGGTGGATATTAGGGAAAATCAAAATTTTAACATAAATAGATTTAAAAAGCTTCAATAACATTGTATACTAAATTACTTGTTAAAGGAAGCACATTGTCATCAAGGGTGTTACAAAAAGATGTTGCCTCCACATTTAAAAGCCACTCAAAATCAATAAAAATAAAAGAATACACTCCTATCAACTTTTTGTTGCATGTACATAAACATGCAATTGCGAGTTAATTAGTAAATTTACTTATTCTTAGTCTTTACGATTAGGGCAAGTACTTAATCACTATGTGACACTTGTTGTAAATAGTTTTCTATCAATGAATTAATCAAAGTAGCTATATTTTATTCATTTTAATGAATCAATCAAAGTAACTATTGTTTATTCATTTTAATATTTTTTAAGTTTACATTTTTTTGGATCGGTAAGAGGCCGAAGCCAAGATTCATTATTATTATTATGTAATTTATTATTATTTATTAATCTTGTGAAGATTTGAAGCCAAGACCTCTCCGATAAGAGGCTCACAATTTTCCATTGTGTTATAGGCTCTTGCCTAAGTTTAAATTTTTATTACTCACTAAATATACTATATAGTTAATCATCTCAATCATGATTGATTGAATTAATTTTATCTCATAGCACCCTAGATTCATATTGATTTTTTCAAAATAGATTCTTCTAATAAACAACATCATTATTTTGTATAATAAATATACTACACAATTAGTTATCTCAATCAACAAAATTTCTTCTATTAGAATGTGTTTCATGATATATAATTTTCTTTTAAGATAGTTAACAAAAGATTTTTAAAAATTCCATAGAATAAAATAAATAGAGAGATATATATCATATGATAAAAATCTTTTTATAATTAATAATAATAATAATAATAACAATAAAATGAGCATTCTTCTTTCCTTTCACAAAATTCCATTTATTGAAATAATATATTTATCATAGATGAAATGTCATTTTCGATGGAGAATAGGGTGACTAGAGAATAGGGTGTCTCATGGGAAAAGCTTTAGTAAACTCTAAAAGTTTCTTTCTTATCTATATCTTTAAGATATTATATAACATTAAAATATGGGACCATAGTTAAATGTTCTCAAACAAAATTATTTACTTAAGAAACTAGGATTTGAGCATTAATCATTAAATTAATATATTTAATAATAAAATTGTTCAAAATTAACAATAAGAAGATTAATATTTATTAAATAATAATAAATATTTGTTCAAAACTATTTAATAACGATTTTCTTAAATTAAAATATTTTTGAACATTACAATTATCAACTATAATAATTGTATTGTATTATATCAAAAATGCTAATTTTAATCTTTATTGTAAATTTTTGGGTGAAATCTCTATTGTAATTGTTTGTTTCATTTTAAATTTTAAATATTATTTGGAATACGGATAAATTCAATTCACTTAAAACATAGAACCTATTACAACTTAGAACCTTCTTATCATTAAGAACATGTATTTCAATTTAAATATACCATTGAAAGTACACCCATGTTCAAATAATAAAAATACAAACTTAAAAATTTGCACACAATATAATTTAATTTTAACAAATTTTAAGTAAAATGAGGTTCTAATTATAACAATTTAAAAAAAAATTAACATTACAATTTACCGTCTTAAAAGAGCTATTTTTAATTAAAATGTTAAAATATATTAAGTTTAGATCTTATAATTGTTATTTACTATCTTAAAATAAAAACGGTTTTCAAATATTTACATAAAAAATGGACGTAGATTCAATTATATATGAATTTTGAAACACGCCCAATTATTCATCATCGAGATGATGAAATAATCAACATTTTGATTACAAAATATAGACTATTTAATGGGATTGACCATTAGATGCGTGGTTGAATTGTGTATTCAAGTCAAAATATATACAAAGCGATGGGCTTACGCATACATTCCCTCTCGAATAGACTTGACTTACTTTCAGTCGTCAACGTCGCGTGAGGGAAAAGAACGGAGTGCGGTAAGTGCGCTCTGAAATCTTCTCTTTATTTGATTCCCCCTCACAATTCCGTTGAATCAGACGTCTTCTATCTACATTTTAAAGTTGGTGAAGGTTATAGAAATTATTCCAGTATTACTATTTAAGTTTGAATATGTGTCATAATAAGTTTGCAAAAATGAGTTCATTTTCAATAAAGTAATTTGATAGCGTTTATAAACTAAATTATATTTAATGTGTTTGCTAAAAAATAATTAAAAGTTACTAAGTCAATACTAATTTATCTTTAGGTAATTTTAAAAATATTTTTATGTAAAAAATAAGTAAAAATGGATAATATATTTAATATATTTTCAATATATTTAATATTTCTTTTATCATTTCTTAAAATTATATATATTATTTTAAAGAATAATACAAATTTCATTTATGTATTTTTGTGGGAGAGAATTGTTTGTCTAAAATAAGTGTTCCTATGTTACAACACGATTGATTGGTTAGCTTGAGTCCATACCTTTTTCAAGAGCTAGAATGTATGAGAGGCATGTCCATTGTTTTTTTTATTGAAAAAATGCGAATTACAAAATTGCAGTTAGAACTACAAGAAAATCAGCAAGATACACAAAAATAGCAAATGACGTTGCTGTAGCAAAACTAGTACAAAAAAAGCCATAGCTGGAACAAAAAAAGCAACTGTATGCCAAATTCAATCCTGTAGTAATGCAGCCATGTGACGCCTGAGGTTGATCTCTTTCTTGCCAAGAAGTTGATTAATCTGAGCCTTAATTCGTTGAATCTGAAAATCTAGTCCCAAATCTTTTTCAGCAGCAACCTGAAGCTGAGAGAAAAGAGATATCAGACAATAGAAAGTGTCTGAGTAAAGCGTTAAAAGTACAAATTCTAGATGACTACTATTGTGATTACTAAAAACCATTGTACACCTTGTCCGCCATACATGGAATAATATAACCTGTCGCATGCCATCAACAATAATATTTTTATGTAAACCCACCCCTAGAAGAACCTCTTTCCAACTTAGCTTGTGATAAAAAATAGCAATCAAATCATTGAAAACAGAATTCCACTGTTTCTTCACAAACAAGTAGTCCCATAAAATATGTCTCATGCTCTCTAGTTTATAGCAGAATGGATAACTGACCGACTGGACCATTATACATTTCAACCTATCCTTAATGGCAAGCTTGCAATGTAGAATCTTCCAAGCGAGCAATTGAGCATCTGCATTGATCTTTGTCTTCCAAATTTGGGCAGACAATTTTAGCCAAAAAGATTCATTGAATTTACATTTCCATTTAATATTCAATCGATCTTTGACATTCACTACAGGAAGCATATGTAAAATAAACCTTCTTTAAAGGGAAGCAAAAAAAGGGATATGAAGATAGCCATCACCAGTCCTTGAAAAAATTACATTGTATTGGGGTACATAGTTTCATAGACAATTCCAAAGGGACAAGAGATTGGACAAAAATTAGGAAAGATTTATAACCATTACTCAAACCAAATTTAGTTTTAAGCATGTCCCACGACAACCAATCCATTAAATGGAAATCCCAAAGATCCCCAACTATGCTAATACCTTTTTTAAACAGGTGATAGGAATGCTTGGGAAACATTAAGGAAAGAGGCTGATTCTGATAATGAATGTGTCTGTTCCACCAGATAGAAGAAGTGGAAAAACTAAAGCCATGTTGAAGAGAATCTTCTTTGCAGCTCAAAAAACAACAAATATGCTGCCAAGGTTTCCATATAGACTGGAGTAAGAAGGAGGCTTTGATTGAAAAGAAGGAGGTGTGAAGAACTTTATCAAGCTATCCCACCTACTACCATTTACCTTTTACGGTAGCAAGATGTACACAGTTCAGTATGAGTACGAAATGTCCCTTTACTGATTTTGTATGATATTTCCAGCCTCAAATCATAACTTTAAAATCAAACAACCAATATTATAAAGATCTGCCAATTTCCCAATAAAACCCAAATCGGGTATGTCCAAATTAGTGCCAAAAACTTCACAACTTCACAATTTTTTAATAAATCTGAGAATGGACATTTTTACAAAAATTTTAGCAGCATAACAGCCTACAAAATGACATTTCCAAATTTGTATAGCCTTAACACAATGGCTCACAAATGTAGGGCAAAACTATGCTCAATCGGGCTCCTGAAATTAACACAAAAATGCCCGGAAACACCACAAAAACACTCATAAACTATCTCAGAAGTTTAATCATGACCTAATACATATATTCAGCTCTATTTTAACATCATAAAGTCTGAAATAGAGCAGCAAACCAAACTGATATGAAACACTCAACTGAAAACCCAAACTCAAACCAAAAACAACCCCGAAAACACCCAAATCGGTACTATTCAGCACAAAGGCAAACTCTGTATGAGCATGCACATGGAATGGCTTCAAACTCCCATCCTTAGCCTTCCTAGAAACCTGCAAAGTCCCGTTCTTGGGTCTCCTTCTCCACAGGTTTGGCAGCCTCTAAAGAACAACAAGAAAATTAGCAAGAATCAAGTTGTAGAATGAGCCCAAAATGCCTCCAAACCCCTGAAAAGAGGGCATAACCCTAACTCACGTCCAAGAGGGGTTAATAAAATATAATTTAATAATAATTTTTATTTATTAGTCCATTGGTTTCCAAAGATTGTCCCCTTTTTCCGAAACTTCACCTTTTTGGAGCCTACCTGCCTTAGCAAAGTTTATTATTTTTTAATTATTTGAAAAGGGGACATGACAAGTCCTCCCCTCCCAAATATTGCTTGTCCTCAAGCAATGAAGGTTGAAATTCTCAAGAATATGTGCTCCTTCCCAGGTTGCATCCTCTAGTGGTAATCCTTTCCATTTGACCAAATGCTCTATGACGCTCCTATTTCTCAACCTTTTCTCTCTTGTATCCAAAATCTCTTCTGGTATCAAAACTAATTTCCCTTCATCATCAAGAGGTGGTAATTCTATAGATACTATGGTTTTCTGGCCTAGAACCTTCTTTAAGCAAGATACATGAAAAATATTATGTATTTTGCTGTTTGGTGGGAGCTCCAATTCATAAGCTACCTCTCCTACCTTCTTGATGATTTTATAAGGCCCATAGAACCTTGGCTTGAGTTTCTCTGCCCCACTTCTCTTCAAGGTGCTTTTCTTATATGGCTGCAACCTAACAAATACCAAATCTCCCACCTCAAAAGATCTTTCAATCCTTTTCTTGTCAGCATATATCTTTTGTTGGTTCTGTGCATGTTGTAGATTATCCTTGAGGGACCTTATTATTTCTTGGCTTTGCTTGATGAAATCACTTGCTGCGGGTACTCTACTATCGAAAAGTATTAGATCAAAAAAGGAAAGGGCATCATAACCATAAAGAGCACGAAAATGAGGCATACCAATAGACATGTGATGAGATGTATTGTAACAATACTCCCCTAGGTGTAACCATTTCACCCAAGCATGTTGTTGATTTGAAACATAGCTCCTCAAATATCCCTCTATCAATTTATTAACTATCTCTGTTTGTCCATCTGTTTGAGGGTGATAGCTAGTACTGGGAGTGAGTTCAGTTCCTGCCAAATGAAAGAGCTCCTTCCAAAAAGAGCTGAGGAATCTACTGTCCCGGTCACTAACAATGTTTCTAGGCAAACCATGTAATCTAAAAATTTCCTTGAAGAACAATTCGGCCACTTGTGATGCCTTGAAATCAAATGTGATAGGAAAGAAATGTGCATACTTAGTTAGTCTATCTACCACCACATATATGCAATCCTTACCTTGAACCTTGGGCAACCCAGTGATGAAATCCATGGAAATACTTTCCCATTTTTGTTCGGGAATAGGAAGTGGCTGCAACAACCTTGCAGGAAAATTTTGCTCACTCTTGCTTTGTTGGAATACCATACATTCCTTAATGTGTTTAAGGACATCCTCCTTCATACCCTTCCATGAAAACTGCTCTCGAATTTGCCTGTATGTCTTGAAGTATCCCTGATGACCAGCCAAAGGTGTGTCATGAAAGGCCCTCAATATCCTCTCCTTAGTTTTTGACCCTGGCACTAAGAAGATCCTGTTCTTGTAATAAATCAATTCATCAACAACCTTGTACCTGTTATCATCCACTAACTTATCCAAAATCTTGGTGGCAAATGAATCTTTAGCATACTCTAAAATTATGGAGACTTTCCAATCAGCAGAGATAGATGATAAGGAACACAAAGTGGGCTTTCTTGAGAGAGCATCAGCAACCACATTATTCTTTCCTTTCATGTATTCAATATCAAAATCATAAGCTTGCAATTTTCTTACCCATTTTTTTTGGCGATCATTCAAATCCCTTTGGTTCAAGAAGAACCTGAGGCTATTATGGTCTGTCTTTACAATGAATCTCCCACATACCAAATATTGTCTAAACTTATGAAGTGCGTGCATGATTGCCAACATTTCTTTATCATAGATGGAGTAACCTTTCTCTGATTGATTTAATTTTCTACTCTCAAATGCTATTGGATGTCCCCTTTGAGTTAGGACAGCCCCTATACCTTCTCCAGAAGCATCACATTCAACAACAAAAGGTAAAGAAAAATCTGGAATTGCAAGCACAGGGCATGAACTCATTACCTCCTTAAGCTTATCAAATGTTTCTTGTGCCTCTTCTGTCCAAACAAAAGCTCCTTTCTTTGTCAAATCAGTCAAGGGGGCAGCAAGCTGAGAAAATCCCTTGGCAAATCTCCTATAGTAGCTACACAACCCGAAGAAACCTCTCAACTGTGTAAGATTAGTGGGTGGAGGCCAATCTAAAATTGCCTGGATTTTTTGTTGATCAACCTGTACTCCTTTAGAACTTATAATATGTCCCAAATATAGGATCTCTGTCAAACCAAACTCACATTTAGATAGCTTAGCATAGAAGGATTGCTGCTCCAAGATTCCCAAAACAGTGTCTATGTGCTTTAGATGCTCTTCCCATGTTTTACTGTATATCAAGATATCATCAAAAAATACCAAAACAAATTTTTGAAGATGCTAACTGAATACCTTATTCATACAAGATTGGAATGTTGCAGGTGCATTAGTGAGTCCAAATGGCATAACAAGAAATTCAAAGTGCCCATAGTGACATCTGAAAGCAGTCTTTTCCACATCTTCACTCCTCATTCTGATTTGATGGTAGCATGATCTTAAGTCAATTTTTGAGAAGTATACAGCACCATGTAACTCATCAATGAGTTCATCTATGTGTGGTATGGGATACCTATTTTTTATGGTCTTCTTGTTTAGAGCCCTGTAGTCTATACACATTCTCATTGTACCATCCTTTTTCTTGACAAGTACCACAAATGATGCAAATGGACTAGAGCTAGGCCTTATGAATCCCATGTCCAGGAGTTCTTTAATAGTTTTTTCAATTTCTTCCTTATAACCTCTTGGATGGCGGTATGGGGTTGTTATAACTGGTTTGGCACCCTGTTCTAACTCTATAACATGTTCAAAACCTCTATCTGGTGGTAATCATGGAGGCAAATCATTGAAAACTATACTATGCTTATCAAGAATATTTTGAATTTCAAAATGGAAATTACCTTGATTCTTTGGAGAGCTTGTTGGTTGGATTATGACTCCTACTGCCCATGTTACTTGTCCTCTTCGAAAAGTCCTCTCCATCCTCTTTGTAGAGACCGCCTTAGGTGCTCCATTCGATAACCCTCTCAATATGACTTCTTTCCCACTAGAATGAAATTTAAACTCCATAGTTTGATGGTTCATGTAATAGCCTCCAATAGAGTGCAACCATTGAACACCCAATACAAGATCTGTCTCCCCAATACCAACCACATAGAAGTCATCACATAACTCATAATCTCCTAAGGTCATCTTGAGTTGTTTCACCACCCGTGTGCAAGGCATAGTGAATCCATCAGCTACAGTAACATTGAATCCCTCAAAATCTTCTGCTTTAAGCCCTCTTTTCATCACAAATCCCTCATCAATAAAATTTTGAGTTGCCCCACTATCAAGAAGAATAGTCAACCTTTGCCCTGCTAGTACCCCTCGAATTCGGAAGGGATGGTATCTTGGGACTCCTGATAATGCTGCTAAAGTGCCATCCTTGCTGAATTCTTTTACTTTCTCTTCTTCTACCTCCTCCTTAGTATCATGAAATTCCTCATGCTCATCTGAATCAGATTCTGAAGCAACTTCAATATAGTGCACTTGACCTTTCCCCAAACATCTGTGTCCTGGAACCCATGGCTCTCTACAAGTAAAACAAACCTTTTTCCTTCGTAATTCACTCCTAATCTCTTCATCTACCTTCTTTTTTGCCACATTTGTCACATCTTTTGGTGGTAGTGTTGGGAAAGTCTTTTTCTAAAAATTTCCCTTATGTTGCCAAAGATTTGGGGGTTTTTGATTAGTGATTGATTTCATAGGCACACAAGTTTCAAGTTGCAAGCTTTTTTTGATAGCTTCCTGTAAGGTTGAGGGTGAGAAAGCCTTAACCAAACCCTTAATAGAATCTTCTAAACCATCAAGAAAAAGATAAAAAATCCTCTTTTCACTCATATCAGGTACCATAACAGCCACTTTTTGAAATTCTTCTATATACTCATTAACTGATTTGGTTTGCTTCAACTTTGACAATTCTTTAAAGTACTCTTCATCATCCTTGAGGTCAAATCTATCTATCACTTTTTGACTGAAATCTTCAAATGTAGTTACCTGATCGTGACCTTGAGTAGTCATTCCATGATACCACCAATCATAGGCTGCATCTTCCAAGTGTAGACTTGCAAATTGAATAGCATCACTCTCTTTCATGGGGTTAAGTGTGAAGAAAGTTTGTAATTTTTGTAGCCATGCTCTAGCTGAAATTTTATTTGTTCCATCAAAAGTAGGTGCTGTAAACTTTCTTATTTTATAATTGAGCTCTCTTCCACTTGTGTCATGATCCCTCCTGTTCTCTTTCTTGGGCATCAAAGCGTTCATCATATCCACATATTCTCTAAAAGGAACTGAACTACGAAAGTCATCATCTAAGCCATTGTAAGTAGCTCTTAATGTAATCAAATTACCTGTAACCTCTTCCACTGGATTAATGGATGGATTTCGTACTAGTGGCTCATCTGCAGGCAAGAAAATAGTTTTGGTTGATTTAGATGGTGTGGATCTCCCATTTCTTGGCTCCTCTGAAGTGCTCCCTTTATCATTAATAGATGCAATTCCTTGTGATTTTTATGTCAATATTCGCAAAGCCTCTCTAGTTTCCGCCAAACCATCCACTGTTTGCTTCTGAGTATTTTGGATGTCTTGGAAGAATTTCTTTGCCATCTCATCTGGATCAGCCATACTTTTTTCTTCCTTGGATTTTGTACTTTTGCTTTCAACTGGGGGTTTGATCAAAATTTATTTATTCTTTTCTCGCTGCAAATATCTTTTTTCTCTTTCACTTAGTTGCATGCAATCATAAATTTTGACATGCAACTAATTAGAAGCAACATGCAACCATAAAATATGACATGCAAGATCTGGGTAGTTGTCAAAACTTGACATGCAAGATCTGGGTAGTTGTTAAAACTGACATGGAACTTCTACAAACCCTCAGGCTGGCAAGATGATGGCTCTGATACCACTGAAATGTCCCTTTACTGATTTTGTATGATATTTCCAGCCTCAAATCAGAACTTTAAAATCAAACAACCAATATTATAAAGATCTGCCAATTTCCCAATAAAACCCAAATCGGGTATGTCCAAATTAGTGCCAAAAACTTCACAACTTCACAATTTTTTAATAAATCTGATAATGGAAATTTTTACAGAAATCTTAGCAGCATAATAGCCTACAAAATGAAATTTCCAGATTAGTATAGCCTTAACACAACAGCTCACAAATGTAGGGCAAAACTATGCTCAATCGGGCTCCCGAAATTAACACAAAAATGCCCGAAAATAGAACAAAAACACTCATAAACTATCTCAGAAGTTTAATCATGACCTAATACATATATTCAGCTCTATTTTAACATCATAAAGTCTGAAATAGAGAAGAAAACCAAACTGATATGAAACACTCAACTGAAAACCCAAACTCAAACCAAAAACAACCCCGAAAACACCCAAATCGGCACTATTCAGCACAAAGGCAAACTTTGTATGAGCATGCACATGTAATGGCTTCAAAATCCCTTCCTTAGCCTTCCTAGAAACCCACAAACTCCCATTCTTGGGTCTCCTTCTCCACAGGTTTGGCAGCCTCTGAAGAACAACAAGAAAATTAGCAAGAATCAAGTTGTAGAATGAGCCCAAAATGCCTCCAAACCCCTAAAAAGAGGGCATAACCCTAACTCACGTCCAAGAGGGGTTAATAAAATATAATTTAATAATAATTTTTATTTATTAGTCCATTGGTTTCCAAAGATTAGCCCCTTTTTCCGAAACTTCACCTTTTTGGAGCCTGCCTGCCTTAGCAAAGTTTATTATTTTTTAATTATTTGAAAAGGGGACATGACAAAGTATCTTCCATGGCTCATTCCGATGAGTAGCTCTAATTATCCTTTTGAATGCCAGATAGAATCCTTGTGTTCTTGGATCTATTAGTCCCAGTCCTCCTTTTCTTTTAGGTTGAATATAATGAGCCCATGAGGTAGAAATAAAACCTCTAGTGCCATCCCATTTAGCCCACAAAAATTGATGAATAATTTTAACTAGGTCCTCATATCCCTTCTTAGAAGGCATCCAACATGATGAGTTGTAAACATGGGTTGCCAGAAAGATTTTATTAACAACCTAAATTTTACCAGCCAAGGAAAGAAATTTATTTCCCCAATTATGTAGTTTATTCCTTACCCTATCAAGATACCACCTCCACATATCGGAAAGAGGCACCCCAATAAGAGGCATGTGCATTTGACTTTGTTGTGATCAAATGGATTGAAAAAGAAAATATACAACAATTAAAAAACTAGTTAATTTTTATAATAAATTTTTGTGTGCTAGCCTAAACATGTTAAGCTCAATTAACTTTTATATTACTAATAGTAATGAATAATAGATTGAGCAATTACATTAGTTTAGATTGATGAGTAAAGTTGAGTAATTTTGGAGTAGTTTTATTTATTTCTTTATGTATCATGGTTAATGTTATTAATATTAAAACTATGATTTAAAATTTATTACATTTTAATATGTTGTTTATTTATGCTAGATGGTTTAGTATTAACTAATTTACCACTAGAGAAAAGTTATGTTTGTTGATTAGATTATAATAGTAATATCTTTTTCCTATTTAATTATTAAATTGATTTATTATTATTATTTATTAGGTAAGGTAATGGAATTTAAAGTGTAATTATATTTAGTAATGCATAAATACACTTATGATGGAAACATTCAGCCAAAATTTAACTAGGAGAAAAATTCAACTTAGATTTTGTGTACATATGATGTTGAACTTCATAATTAGTTGTGGTAGTCTTATATATATATCCCAACTTTAACACCATAGAGAGATTCTCAACATAACTTTAAAAAAAAGATATACAAGAATTTTTTTGCGAAGATTCATAAGAGATAATTGAAATTATGCATCGATAGACTATATGTAGTATTTGAAAAATTTATTTATATAGTATTATAAAAAAATAGATTATATAATATTATTAAAAGGAATTAATTTCATTTGATAATTAAAATAAATCAAAATTTTCTACTTACAAAAATGAGTTCTATGATAAAATAAAAATTACAAGTAGAACAATATATTTAGATTATTATTATTTTGTTTTGTGAAATGATAACAAAGAACATGATAGGATTTGAATGCCTCAAGGTAATTAGTGTCAAATTTTCCTATAATGTCATAATTGGTCATGAGGATAATGCAAACTAGTGGAGATATGTTTTGATTAAAAAAGGAAGGAGGAGGGTAATGAACCCATAAAACAACAAAGAGCACAAACCATCTCTACCATGGGTAATTAGAGCCAAGCAGTAGAGAGGAAAACGCTAACCTCAGTGACTAGAGTCCCTCTCAGAACTTACAAGAAATAAAAATTAATCAAAACCACTCGTGTTCTTCAAATAGTTTAAACCATCCACATCTAAAACTAACTTAAGTCTAAACTTTAAACGACTAAACTTGCTGACCAAATTAAAACTATAACTACCCCCAACAACATTGGGATTATTAGAGTTATTAGTTACTAGAAGGCAACTCGACATTGTTAAAGGAAAAGAAATGTACTTTACAAAACCACATGTGAAATATGGAACCATCACAAAATCCAATAAAAACCAAAAACTAGGCCTATTTAATGTTCTCCCAATCTTTATTAAGGTACTTGATTTCTTTAATCCTATTCTTAATTCTTATGGAACTCTTTATCCCCTCGCACTTCTTCTCCTTCATTTGGCTCACCTTTCTCAGTTTTCTCTTTCCATTGATCACCCTAAACACAATCTTTCTCATTATTTCCTTCTGCACCTTGCAGATCATGGAGACAATCACCCTTAGTTCGAGTTCAATGATGGCCTTTTTGAACTTTTTATTTAGCTCTTCAATTTCTTCTCATTAAGTTTACCAAAAAAAAATTCAAAATCCTTTTCAACATCTTCTAGATGCCTCTACATAGTAGGAGGGGAAATTTCTTGTTCCCCAATCTTAGTTTTATCATAACACTTGAACTCATAATCAGTGAAAATCCCTAAGTCCACCACCACTATTGTTTATTGGGGAAATTGGGTTTCCTCATCAGTATTCTCTGCTTTCACCTTGAAATCCACCTCTATAGAGAAGAAATCCCCAACTTTTTCTAGAGTTTCCTCCACTTTCATCTCTTCTACCTTATCCTCCATTTGGGAATTGTGGGATCCCTCATTGCTTTCTTCCTTATAGCTCTTCCCTATCTTGTTTTTAATTTTTTTGATCTTCTCTCCCCAGAACTAGAGTTCCCCTTCTATTTTTGGTGTCCATAGCTCTATTCTCCACCTCAAAATCAGAAAATTCCTCTCCATAATTTTTGTCGATAACAATAATGACTTTCACCATTTTACCTTTTTTTGTGTGGGTACTAGCAGGGTTAGATTTAGTGGAAGCATTCTTCCATTTTTTGGGGACCTCAAGAAAAAGGGATTGTTCTAAAGAAATGTTAAGATTCTTGGATTTGGGGGAAAGAGGGTTAGCTGAGAGATGGGGCGATTCCATTTGGACTTTATTAGTGAAAATTAGTTCAATAAAAATAAAAAACTTAGGCTCTTTAGGCATACTATGGTTTTCAATGGGTAGGAAACGTCTACCAAAACTTGGATGGTGAGAATAGACATGATGGTAGAGGACAAAAATGAGCCCATGGTGAATGGGAGGGTTTTCTCCTAGGGCCATGTTGTTGACCAGAGAAGAAAGTAGGAAGATGAGGATGTAAACTTTTGCCCATCTCTCAACATGTTAAGAAAAGGAAACTAGTAGCCATGATAGGTTGTATACCAAACTTTGGGAGTGAAATACTTGATTAACCAGTAGCATATAACACCAAAAGGGCTAGGAATGGAGAGCCTATCATACCCATTTCCAATAGTAACTCTGACTAGTTCTTTCATTCCTTTAAATAATTTATGCCTAAATTTACTATAACCTAGCATATTTTTTCTTTCAACTTGAACCAACAGAATCCAAGCTTGTCGTTTCAACAATCAAATCTAGTGTCACCACAAATTTGGTACTCCCTATCTCCACCTAACCCTCATTCCAAGAATTCGAAAACTTAGTCAAAAGGGTGATGTGGTGGCCTTTCATCACCTAAATATAATAATATAATCCCTCCTTGACAAAATAACCCTAGATTTCCTCACTCTAGTCCAATTCTTTTCTATTTCAGGGTTTGACATGTTTTAGTGGACCATCCATGATGCTCTTCTTCTCAAATAACTAGTTAGTTTTCTTGGGACCCAAGTTCATTTTGTCAACAACTTTGTTTGAAACATTTCTCATCTTCAAAACTTTCTTTGAAAATTGAAGAAAATGGATTTTATGAAGGATATTTGAGTGTAGAGTAGAAATTTCTATTTCAAAATAGGCTGACAAAAAATATAAGTTGTAGAATTTAATATTATAAAAAATTTCCCAAAAATATTACTCTCAATCTAGTCTCCCTACCCTTCATTGAGCTGGCCCTTTCCCAACTATTGATGTGACACATGTAGTAAATCATGATGAAATGTGGCATGAAATGGCTCAGTTGAGAGGGTACTTTCTAACTCAAATCCATAAATGTTTGAAAACGAGATTATTGACCATCTTGGCAAATAGAAAAGAGACATAATGGTTAAGATTTTCATGATTAAACCTTGTTATTGAAACAATGTGGAGTGTCATTTTTGGTTTCACAAGGATTAACACATCATTAATGCGGATATTACAAATGATGCTCAAATACATCTCAATAGGTTTGTTTCCTTTAATGATCATAGGACCTGAACACCTCTTGGAGGTCCACCTAACATCTCTTATACTCCTACCATGTACCGCTATACTTTCTTTTATTATTTAAAACTATTTGATTTAACTCTTGTGTCCCCTCCATCTTAATCACCATCTTCCATTCCTCATGTTTTAGACTCCATGTAGCCAGGTAACTTGTAATTTTGTTCCCTTCTCTAAGGGCGTGCTTGATTAACACATTATTAAAGGATGAGAGCCTTCTTTTGTAATCATCAATTAAAGGGAAAATACTCCATCAGAATTTGACTTTGGTTAAAAGAAGGTCAATAATGAGCTTCGAGTCTCCTTCCAGCTCAACTTTGTCTTCTTCTAAGTTTTGTAGAATTTTAATACCAAACCACATTGTTATTGTCTCAACATAGATATTGGACCTAATTCCCAACAACTTGGAAAAAACAAGTATAATATCACCTTTCCAGTCTCTGATCATTCTTCTATTTGTAGAAACACTAGGGTCGCCATTGGAACATCCATCCACTTTATATTTCAACCATCCCTTCCTAGGAAAAATATAGAAGCAACTTTTCCTTTTCCAAATCTTCTACCAATAGATTTTTTTCAAGCTTTGTTTAATACTCTATTTTTTTTTTTCAGCCTTAGATCAAGAAGGTTGGGTAAAATAGGATTTTGGGGAAATGAGCACAATTTATGCTATCCTTAGTGATATTTTTGATGATGTGGAAGATTTAACTAGTTTCCATCTTTTTGTCTCTAAAAATTATGTTGTTTCTTTCTTTCCATACACACCAACTGATCATAGGAAGAATTATTTCCCAAGAATTAGCAAAGATAAGATGAGAAAAGGAAGAGAACTTCCATTGTATCATTTGATCCTTCATAATTTTAGGGAACACCATGGCGAGATAAAATTCCTTGAAAACTAGATTCCATATCTCAACTATGAACACGCAATGTAACAAAATGTGACTGATAGACTCATAATTCTTTTCACATAGGGCACATAGTTGCTAATATGAGACCACGTTTAGATAGATTTTTAGGTGTAAGGATATTACCATGAGCAATAGCGCATCAAAAATCGTTAATTTTTGGTGGAAGATTATGGGCCTAGATACTCTTCCAAAATTTGTCAACAACTAAAATATCTTCAAGTAATATGTAGACCAAACTAACAAAGGAGAGGCCATTTTTGTTATATCTCTAGAACCATTTATCCTCATGGGCTTGATTAAAGAGATTAGGGTCAAGGAGAAAGTTCATAAGAAAGGTAATTCACTCCTTACTAAAATGCCTAACTCTTCTAGCATCACATTGAACATGCCATAAATTAATAAGGTCCTTACATCTAGCATTACCATTCTCCCATTCTAAGTAGTTTTCCACTATCTCCCCCACATTCACCTTCAACTAGTCTATCAAACCAAGGTCATTTACCACCTCCTTGATAGGAGCTTCATCCTTCCATATTTCATCCCAAAATAGGATTTTCTACCATTTTCTATTTGGATCCTACCGCCTCTTCTAATCAGGCCCTTGATTTTTAGAATGCTTTTCCATAGAATATAGCTACCATTGGGGCTATTCTTTCTAAGGTATAAACAAGAAAAATCATAAGATAGGTATTTTTCCCTTAGGATTTTAGTCTAATCTTTGACTCCTTCTAAAGTTAACCATCCCAATTTAGAGACAAGAGCTTTGTTTATACTTTTAAGATTTCCAACATCAAGGCTACCATTCTCTTTGGATTTAAAAATATGCCTCTAGTTGACAAGAGCCATCTTTCTTTTTTCCTACACTCTTGACCACAGTAATATATTTTGGATTTTCTCTAGGATATCTACCACTTTCACGAGTATTGAAGAAAAGGACATAAAGTACACATGAATACTTTGGAGGCAAGCTTTAAGGAGAATGAGCATACCTCAAAAACTTAATAGTTTTCATTTTCATCCTGCCAATTATTTTGAAACATCTCTATAACACTATTCTAGTAATTGTGACTAGGATTATCTTGGGAGAAAGGAAGACCAAGCTACATACAAGGGAAACATCGGATTTGGCATTCTAGTTTGACAAAAATGTTTCTTTTCATGTCTTGTTGAGTGTTAAAAAAAAAGAGTTTACGCTTATGAAAGTTAATGTATTGGCCAAAAAAATTAGCACAGTTTGCTAAAAAGGAATTTCAAGCCTTAACTTTAGATAGAATAGCTTCTCCAAAAATGATTGTATCATTCACGAATGACTCATGTATTGTAGTGGGGATTTTAGTGGCTGTTTTGACACGACGAATAGCTATGGAGAGCTTTAGTCTAATTAGGTTCCTACTTAGGACTTCTTCCACAATTATAAATAGGTAAGGGGAGAGAAGTTCCCCTTACCTGAAGCCTATACTAGTAGTAGAAAACCCTGATGGAGCTCCATTGACAAGAACAACATAACTCGTCGAGGCAACAAAATTTATAATTAGTTTGTGCAACTTACCAGAGAAACCAAATTTGGTTATCAAGAAAAGACCATTTCACCTTATCATAAACTTTGGAAATGTCAAGCTTCAGGACCATTTCCAGTTTAACATTGGCATTCATTGAGTGTAAGATTTTATGATTTCTAATGACCGCAAATCCATAACATTCCTCACTCCAAAAAAGCCATTTTGATTTTTTGAAATATTTTTTTCCAAGATCGACTTCATCCTATTCACTAAAACCTTTGCAATAATTTTGTAAATAGTATTCCAAAGTTTGATAAGGTGAAAGTATTCCATACAAATAAGGTCACTTTTTTTTGGAATGAGCACAATGTAGGTTTGATTAGTTTTGTTCACCATATTACTAGTTCTGAAGAAGTGAAAGACACCATTGAAAACATCCTCTTCCACAATGTCCCAATATTCCTGGAAGAATGATGGGGAGAACTCATTAGGAACAAGATAACTAAAGGCTTGGAAGGAGAAAATAGTACCTCTAACTTCCTTTCTTTCAAAATTTATGGTCATGGCGACATTGTCCTCAAGAGAGACAAGTTTAAGAATTCATCCAAGGACATCATGACGATCTTTGGCTCAATCATAAATAGCTCCCCTTTGTTGAAAGTAGTTGATGGCTTTTGTACCGATATCAACTTCCCCCATAACCACCATATCATTAGCCACTTTATGAAATTTGATTCTATTTCTACTCTTGTGTTGCAAAGTAATTTGATAGAAGAATCTTGTGTTTTTGTCACCTTTTCTAAGCCATTGGATATTGGATTTCTTCCTCTAGAAGGTTTCTTCCTTAGTAGAGAAAGAAAACCATTAGTCTCTATATGATCTTTCCAATTATTGGGAGTCTAGGTCATATGATTATCATCAAATTTCTTCTATGAGATCACAAGTTTACTTTCCAAGTCTTTTTTATTTTCAAAGATATTACCAAAGGATACTTTTTCACTTCTTGACCTTCTATCTAATAACTCCCAGCTTAAACTTTAACTTTAATGGAGGAGAGGAATTGGTTGGGGGTGTGCAAACATCCAGCTATATGGTCTATTAACTTTCTATTGGATTGCCACATTATCTCAAATCTGAAATGTCCAACATTTCTTTTTCCATCTTTCCATTGTTCTTAAGATAATGGGTGTTGCACACATTGCATAATATTGGTATATTGTATTACTTAATTTTATTATGTAATATTTCACCTAGGATCACATAGATGGATGCGCAACATGTAAAGATTCCCATTGTATATATGTTGAAGTTGATGAAAGATCAACCACACAACTCTCAAGAATTACTTGCATGCAAACACCTATCATAGAAAGAGAGAAGCAAAAGCTATGGAGGTTGGAATTCCTAGATCCATAGATGAGACATTCTTGATGATAAAAAATAGAGATTACTATTATCAAAAGTGAATCAATAAATTGAAAAGAGATCAATCCTTATAAGAGGAGATCAAAACCCTAATAGGTAAAACCTAGGTTACATGATAATTTTTAATAAACGAATTAATTATTATATGCCCAAAGTTTAGCTTAAGTAAAATAGAGATAATAAGAAACTTAGTAATTAAATCAATAGGATTTAATTAATAAGAATAATACTTTATTAAAAATAATAGTATACTAGATGAGTTTTATTGTAATACTATGATAATATTTGATGTAATTATTTAATATTGGAAAAAGGAATTAAATGTCCAATATTCAATATGGGGTTAATAGGTTAGGTAGCACATGGTTTTACGACATGATTTTAGCACATGGTTTATTTAATACCACTTGGTGGTTTTGTGGGACTTGCTACTATATAAGTAGCTACAAGGGTAGTTGTTTTATGAGAAAGATAAAATGGAAAAAGACAAGACTTGACATGTTAGCCAAAGGAACATTTGTGAAGGTTGGAAAAATCACATGTGATGTGAAGATTCATGCTTATTCAAATGGACTACTTGATTGTGGCTATGCCATAATCTTTTAAGAAGATAACACCCCTAGAGTATCTTAGTTTAGAAGGATCTCAATACTATTAAAAACTAATCTACTACAAGTGACAGAGATTGACAGATCTTACAAATTTCTATAAATGGCTATTTGGAATCATTTTTCTTGCAAGTATTAATTGATATTAGTGTATCCTTTATAGTTGTGGCATCTACATGGATACACATTTTTATTATCAAATGAATCTATTTTAGTTATCATTCACAGAAATTGTGTATAGGGTTCTATTCTCAAAAATTGAAATCTATTTGAATTATAGTAGCATATTGAACTATGACATCCTTCTACATTTCCTAAAACCAATAAGTTCACATAGTTAGTTGTCATGCAATCATAGGTTAATATTGAGCTTTACTTGGTTTCAAGAATGGTTTTATATTATCTACTAATTAGGGCCAACCATGTGAAGGTGGAAGCTCAATTGGCCCCACCCCTCCTCACCTGAGTATCTTAATTCTCTATTAACATATAAAATCTTTAATGAAGGATCGGTCTTTAAAGTACAAAAAAAGGTTCCAAACATGAAAAAGTGGCGTCATTTTCCCATCTTTTGGTGTATGTCATTTTTTCGTTGCATCCAATATAAAAAATTTTCACTCTAAATTTAGAATGCATTCACACCTATATTTTATATGCATGGACAATATGTGGATATGAAAAAGTGCAACACAATTATATTTATTTAATAGGTCTATTATGCTTCTAAAATTATAGACCATCATGAACAATGTTCATAATGGTCTATAATTTAAAATACCTCATTAAAGACCTCTAAGAAAAATGCAAACCTATTGCATTTTTTAGCTCCACCTAATGTCATATGCATATGAATTGAGATTGCATAGTGAACTATGGTGTCCTTCTACATTTCCTTAAACCAAGAGATTCACACAGCTAGTTGTCATGCAATCATAGGTTAATGTTGAACTTCACATGGTTTCAAGAATAATTTAATATTTTCTACTAATTAGGGCCAACTACATGAAGGTGGGAGCTTATTTGGGCCCCCTAACATCTAAATTTCTCATTAACATCTAAAATCTTTAAGAAAGGATCAATCTTTAAGTAGAAAAAAGGTTTTAGACTTGCAAAACTAATACCATTTCCCTATCTTTTGGTGCATGTCATTTTTTTGTCATATCCAAAGTAAGATTCTGCTGCTGAATCAAGAATGCACATGTTACTGTGTTCTATATGCATGGACAATAGGAAAAGTTGAAAAACCACACCATATTTATATTTATTTAATAGGCATATGCAAACCTCTAACAAAAATGAAAGCATGTTGGGTTTGTTCAACTCAACCTAATGTCATATGAATATGAATTAAGATTGCATATTGAATTATGCCATCCTTTTGCATTGCCTGAGAACAATAGATTCACACAATTAATTGTCATGCAATCATAGATTAATGTTGAGCTTCACTTGGTTTTGAGAATTATTTTAATATTCTCTACTAATCAGGGCTAACTACATGAAGGTAGAAGCTCATTTTCCCCCCAGCCCCCACCAACATCTAAATTCTTTGTTAACATCTAAAATATTTAAGAAAAGATCAATCTTTAAAGTACAAAAAAGGTTCTAGACTTGCAAAAGTGACATCATTTTCCCATCTTCTAGTGAATATCATTTTTTTTTTGCATCCAAAATAAAAATCTACCACTTGAATCAAGAATGCACATATAGCTATGTTCTATATACATGGACAATAGGCATAACTAATAAAACATAGCATGATTACATTTATTAATAGGTCTATTAAGTTTTTAAAATTATAGACTATCAAGAACTTTAGAACTCTAGCTTTTATGGCAAAGAGAATGTCCTCAGCAAGCTAGCACATAGAAAGTCTTGATCGTCTTGCATGTTGAGGATATTACCCTTTCCAATAAGAGTCAAAGTTACAATTTTTGTGATGGTTTATAACTTAAAATACCTTATTTAATACCTCTAAGAAAAAATGCAAATCTATCGCATTTTTTAGCTGCACCTAATGTCCCATGCATATGAATTGAGATTTCATATTGAACTATAGCCCCCTTCTGCATTGCCTAAAACCAAGAGATTCACATAGTTAGTTGTCATGTAATCATATAAGATTAATGTTGAGCTTCACTTTGAGAATAGTTTAATATTCACTACTAATCAGGGCCAACCACATTAAGGTGAAGCTCATCCTCCACCACCCCCCCCCCCCCCCCCCCTCACCCCCCCCTCCACAACATCTAAATTACTCATTAACATCTAAAATATTTAAGAAATAATCTATTGTTAAAGTACGTAGAATGTCCTCATCACCTCTTGCTACTCTCAAGGGAAGTCCATCTTCATTGCTCACAAGAAATTCATTATAATTCTTTAGTGATTCCTGTACATCTAACATGGGTACATCCAAGAATGTCCTCATCATCTCCATCATAAAATGAATCCAATATTACAAAATTCTCCCTAATAAATAATAATTCAAGTGAAATAAACACATGAAAAATGAGAGAGAAATAAGGAATATACTTACTAATAGGCATTTTCATCACACCACGTCAAGTAAATTGTTAGTGGATGTTGAGCAGAAAAATATATGCCAAGCATCAGAAGTTAGTTGATGCCAAGTGACAACATTATGAGAAAGACCATGAATTTGATGAATCTAAGCCAATAAGGTTGTTTTCTTGGATTTTATAAACCATGTGGAAGATAAGCTTGATGAGCTGGTGGCACACAATTCAAGGTAAACCATTTTTAGACGAATTCAAGGAGGATTGTGAAGGAAGTTTTTAGAGGGAGGTAAAATAGAAAGATGGTTAGATTCAATGAATCCTACCTAACCCTAGATTGGAAAATTGTGATGAAGTGGTAAAAGATCTAAGTTCTCTTTATAAGGGGATACAACGCATGAAGCAAAGTTGGATAGTTGGCTATGTGCAAAAAACCCAAGGTAGATAAGGAGTCAAGGGTATTGCTTCATATAGAGGCTAAACTATAGAGTCTACAATTGGCATGCAAAGTAGGAAGACTTAAGAGGATGAATGCTTGAAGGGTGAACAATCTATCAAAACTGAAGTGAATGAAGCCAAGCAGAATGGAGGAATAAATAGAGATCTAAAATCTACAAGTGAGTTGCATTTTGTTAGTAGATCAATCCTTAGTGTTACTCTCTAATAATTGTATTAGTTTAGGGTAAATCCTTTGGATTAAGGTTGACCTAATAGTCATTTGTAAATCATTTAACTGGGTACCATTCTAGTGAAATGACCTGAAGTCCTCTAACAAGGCTCACTCCTAACAGGATTATTGAAATCCTTTAACTAGGTCACATTTAATAGTCTGCATTGTAACCTTTAATAGGGTTGGCCTTTCATACGACATCACGTTAGAAGTGTGAGAATTAATAGCATGTTACTAGTCATTTTTCCCAAATTGGGTTTCCATGTTAAATCCTTGTGTCATATGTGTGAATGATTCTCTTATGTTTCATTTTTACATTTTTGCAAAGTGATTTTGACCTAGGATAGTAATATGCAAGTTTAAGTTTTGAATGAATGATGGATGTGTGCAAGACACATGATAAGGAGTTATATGTATGAGTTGTGTTAAGCACTAAAAATTTTAATTGGGAGCTTTGGACCTTGGATAATTGATTTAACCCCCCTCTTAGTTATTCTAAACTATTCCAACAAATCGTGAGGGTTACCTTCTAGGTCTTTTCTCTACTTTACCATTTACTCATGATATTTTGTTTATCATCTTGATGTGTTGAATGCATTCTTATTTCACATATTCTCTATTAAGGGGACTCTTGTGTGAATTATGATAAAAGGAAACCCACCCAGTTGGGCTCAGATAATTGAAATTGCTCCTAGTAGTCTAAGGTAGAATTTTCACCAATTCCTCTCTATTCCCTTGGGTAATACAATCTTTGAATAGGACAAAGAAAAATGATCTTTTCCCAAGTTGGCACTCTAATATTGGCACTTAATGGTTTTATAGAATTGTTCCTAACGTCTTATAGTTGATATTTTCTGATCTTACATTCCTTCAAGCAAGCGATGACAATGCCTAGCATGGCTACCCAATAGTTGGCCTTGCATGTTTTAGTGTTCTTTTGGGTGTCTTTGTAGGTTGTGGCTTCTTGGGAAATTTTCTCCTCTCAAAAACTCACATTTTCCTTCTACAACTTACCTTAGTGTTGTTGTTGTTACTATGTGCTTTCACCACTATTTTATTGTAAAGGGTAGGTATACCTAGCCAAAGCCCTCCATACAGGTAATTGTAACAGGTGGAATGGCAAGTTGGTCATCTAATGTGGCATTTTTAAAGTGATGGTATGCCCTCCTGATCATATGTTGGAGGCTCCTTTCCACCTCCCTCTATATGGAGGGCTTCCATCCCAGGCTACACTAGCAGTTTTCTTTCTTTGCCCTTTTTCCCCTAGTGTGTACACTTTGAATGGGGTAAGAACATATATAAATAATGGTAAGTATACAAATAAATTAATAAAATTGGCTTATGCTTTTTATTGATTGAAAAAAAAAAACATTTTCCTTAGATATTTATTTTTTATTGTGTTTTAGATATTTTTAAATTAAGATAGCATTTTATGTGGTTTGCCAATTTAAATCCTACATTGCTATTAGTATAACCATTTCAACTTGTTGGTGTAATTACTAGTTTGAGTAATATGTATTAAGGATTTTTTATTTTTATTTTCTTTAACTATATGCTACAATTATATTATTAAGAATATTAAACATTGATATTCAGACTAGAATCTTATAAGAAATATAATATTCATCAAACTTATAACCTATTCAATATTGTTTAAAATTAGAACCTTTTCAACATTCTCTTATTACAAATATAATATGCTTCAAACTTAGAATCTATAATAGTTGGGAAACTTCTCATGACAATTAACTAAATAGAATGTATTTAGGATAAGCACATTAAATGTTCACATTAAATGTTCAAATAATGAAAGCACTAAATCAAAACTAACAATGTAATTTATCTAACATTTCTAAAATAAATAAAATTTAAATTATAGCAAATATTTTTTATTACAAAATATTTATAATAAATTTTTTTGATGGAATTCAAATTTGAAGTGTAAAAACAAATTTATATAACAGGTTTTCGACTTTGAATAGAAGTAATTGTTAATTAATATATATAAATTATTAATCAAAATTTCTAATCAAACACTAAGATTCTTCATCCAGATGATAGGGAAATCAAATCAGAGAATAATTCGCAATTTTTAATTACTATAAAACTTTATTTTATTTAATGAAATTGACCATAAACGTGTGGGTCTGGTTGTTTGTGCATGTCATCTTCAATTAAACAAACAAAAGATTTTGTAATCCCATTTATCGCTGCGAGTCTTTCTCGACCGTCACAAATCACATTAAAAAAGAATTGACTGACTTTCAGTCCACAAGAACGCATGAGAGTCGTCAAAATGGAGTGCGGTTAGTGCGCTGTGAGATGTTTTCTTTATTTGATTCCTCGTAAGTCTTCCGTTGAATTAGATTCCTTAGAAATATGTCAATGTAATGCTTTTTACGACTCACAGTTGGTGAAGGTTATTTGAGGATTACTTCTGATTTTGCATATGTAACCCAAGAAAGAAATTGTTCAAAATATGCCAAAGAAAATTCACAGCAACAATAGTCTTTTGACTTTTCTGATACGTAATGAAAAAAACTACCATTGATGAAACAAAGGGCCATAACGTTCTAGAATCTCTAAGACTTTGACTTGTGGAGCCGATAGCGCTACTTCCACCATCTCGATTATTGCGTAGCTTATTAAGTGTCTATTTAAACTCGAAACTATGCAATCTAAACACATCCCCATCTACGCCTTTCCTCGATGGCAATTAAACATTTGCTCTTAGCCGTAGTTGTAAGTATTGCAGCCCATATTTGCATTGTTGTAAATCTGGGTGTTGCAGGTGGGCGCTTCGCTCACTGGAACCAGACCTTGGCAACAGTGCAAGGAGCATTGCCCCAGTGATTGAGTAACTCTTGCAGGTGAGCAACTTCCAATGCAACTTTGTTGGCTTGCACCTGTATCTGCATAATAACATTGTTACAAATACATGCTTTAGTGTACATTGCAATGTTAACATCCAAAAAGTTGTGTGTGAGAAGAACAAAATTTCTATCTTTCCATAGAGAAAACAATATTTCCATCCTAAAGGTATGCCAAATCTGCGATTACTTTCTAAGAATTTTGGGGAAATCACCTAGTAGGACCATGTGCCATGAAAATGGTTCGGGTCTAAAAGACTTGAAAAAATCATGAATCCAGTGCCAATAATTATGAACACGCTTACAAAACCGGAATATATGTAGAAATGACTTAGGCTGACCACAGAAGGGGCATCTGGGATCAGGAACCCTAATGTGTTTGAGCCGAGGCCCTAGGAGAAGACCTTGGAAGACAAGGCACCAAGTAAAATGGGCAATCTTGGGTTCAGTAATAGCGCTCCAGATGGTGTCAGAACATTTTCTCCATTAAGAGAGCAAAGACTGCAAATGCCATCACTTGTTAAGCGTGTCCACTATTGGAAGATGGGGCGAAAGCCATCAGTATCCCTTATTGGGCTTGTAATTAGCAAAAGGAGTGGCAAGATACCACTTCCAATCATGCCACAAAGGACAACCAGACTGAATCCCCACTTTGTGCATTAAATGCATAGGGATGGAAAAAAGCAAAAGGTCAGAAGTTTGCCAATCAGAACAGACAAGGTGGTACTGCACCTGCATATTTTTCAGTGTCCTAAAAATCATGGTGACTCTGGAAAAGAGGTCCTTAGGAGTTCTGATGCCATGTTTGAAAAAATGAAGAGCATTGGCACCTTGAGTCTTGGCAAGAGGATTACCTTGAATGGCAAATAGGGGAGACCACCAAATATTCTGTTGATTCAAGGGGAGGCCCTTGCGAAACTCATCTCTAGCCCAATGAAGCCAAGGTTTAATAGCCTCCCAGGCTTTCCAAATGCTCTTGACAACAAATGAGCCTTGTATAGCAATTGGCTCACGCATGATAAGAAGGGTTTGAAAACCAATCCCCTTCCATGCAAGTCTATTAATAGGGAAGCTAGAAGAGATGCAATGACGAACCAAAATCTTCCAAGCTTCATCTCTAGGAATAACACGAATAATCCATTTGGCACAAAGAGCAAGGCCCTATTTCTAAGTGGAATGTAGGCTAAGACCACCAGACTCTTTTGGGAGGCAACAAAAGTCCCAAGCAACTTTGTGGAAACCATGATGATCAGAACTAGAAGCCCAAAGAAAATCTATGACCAAATGTTCCAGCTTAAGATAAGAAGCTTTGGAGGGAGCCTAACAGGAAGAATAGTACGCATGGGTAGCCACCAAAATCTTAGAACAAATCTAAAATTTACCAGCCAGAGAGAGCGGCTTGGTGATCCAATAATCAAGCTTTTTGGTAATCTTAGCAAGCACAGCATTCCAAAGCTCTAGTGGTGAAGTCTAAAAGGCAAAAGGAATGCCAAGAAAGTGAAATTTTTTCCCATGAGTGACCCATTTTCACTCAAATTGGCTGAGCCAAGGTGGAGCTGGCAAAAAAGACTGGCGGTAACAGAGCATCTTATGCCATTGAATGGTAGAGCCAGAGACTTGACAAAAGGTGTCCAAGCAAGATAAAGCATTCTTGATTTTTTCCTCCTCTTGAAGAAGAGTAACGATGGAATCATCAGCAAAGTGACCATTGACTAACTGGGAGGAAGATTCAGGCAAGGAAATATCACGAACTTGTCGCGAGGATATAGAATGAGCAAGCAAGTACCCAAAACCTCCAGCAGCAAGGACATAAAGCATTGGAGCTAAATGACAACCTTCCCTGATTGAGCGAAAGAGTCCAAATGCCTCAAATTGTAAATTATTGATGGTAATGCAAGCATTAGCATCACCAAAAAGTATCTCTACGGACTGAAGGAAATTAGGACCAAAACCCAGAGCCTTGAAGCATAGCTAAAATGAAGGACCATTCAATGCGATCATAGCCTTTAACAAAATCTATCTTTAAAAAGATAGCCTTCTGCTTGGACTTGTGAGCACATTCCATCCTCTCCTAGACAACAATGATGTTGTCAAGAATGTACCTAGACTTAATGAAGCTAGTTTACTCGGGCCGCACAATTAAAAGCAAGATGTGCCTGATCTTGAGGGAGAGTCCCTTGCCAATAATCTTATAAGACACATTCAAAAGGGTGATCAGCCTCCAATTGCATATATCCTTCGGATCACTAGCTTTAGGTATGAATTTGATATTTCCTTTATTTATAATGGCTCCTAAGCTTTTAGAATGATATGCTTCAAGATATACTTTGTGCATATCAAGACCTATTTGCTCCCAGAGGTGTTTGTAAAATTCACAGGGAAATCCATCACACCCAGGGGACTTGTCATCCACCATGGAAAAGATAACCTCTTTGAGGTCACTGAGGGAAAGAAGTTGCTCACAGAAAGCACATTGCTCAATTGCTAGGTAGTTTGGAGTAACATAGATACACTTTCTGAGAGCTTCCTCTTGAGCAACCGAATTTTCTTGTGAAGCAAAGACGTTCTCATAATGGTGAACGAATGCTTGAAGGATGTCAGGGAGACTGGATAGAATAGTCATTCCCTATTTGATCTTTTTAATCCCAACATTGGTATGAAGGGCTCGAAGAGCATGAAATTACTCCTTCGAGGCTTTATCACCAACCTTCAACCAGTGGAGATGGGCCTTGAGTTGAGCTCCTCAGGCAGCATAGTTGTTAGCAACTTGCTTGTCATGGCAAAGCTTGGCAAGCTAAACTTGCGAATTCGCATCAAAGGGATTGAGGATGAGAGCCTCATAAGCTTTTCTGAGGGCAAGGGTGTTAGCTTCATAAGCCCATTTTTTGAATATGGAAAATTGATGCCCATAGATGTGCAAGAACCACGTAGTTCTGGTAATGGCATCATTCCACCATTAGATCCATCCCCTTTAAGAATGCGAATGTGGCTCCAAATTCTAGACATGTTGGATATGTGAGATGGTGGAAGCATGCATCAACACAGACATGTTGAGGAAAAATTGAGACTTGGACACCTTCGGAACAACTATTTGCCAAGTAATGCCAAAATAAATGGGATAGTGGTAAGATAACATCACATCTAACAGGGGAATGATAGGCAAATCTTGATCCTCAGAAAAGGAGAGAAAAGATTTCAAAGAGATTATAGCATGATCAAGACATTTTAATATGCGCTCTGAGCTAGCTCGAAAGTTGGACCAAGTGTGCCAGACCCCACTACCTTGGCGCCAGTTTGTATTGGGATCAAAAAGGCCCAATTTATTACACATGTAGTACCAGGTTTTCTTTCCCCAGCTGTCCAACAAAGAGGCAGAATGCCTTCTTTGTCAGAGGCCACTTCAACCATATTGAAGTCCCCATACATGACCTAAGTAGCTAGAGGCAAATTGTAGGCCAGTCAAGCCCACATCTGGGCTCTTTCCACAACATCATTGGAAGCATAAACATTAAAGACTCCAAAAGAATGATTCTTAATGGAGAGTAAAAGCCAAACAATTCTATGCGAGGGGTCAAAACTGTGTGAAATAATAGTAGATTGAAGGTGAGGTGATAAGAGAGTAACTATGCCACCTCGAGCAGCTTCATGCTGTGAGAAAAACATAACACCATCCTTCCAAATGACGCGACATGTAGTAGAAAGCATGAAACCAAAAATCTTAACTTCTGGCAAGTAGAGAAAATAAATTACCAAGTCTATGATGGGTATCCAAGACGTAGTACTTTTTGGGGAGGTTTGTAAGACCTCGAACATTCCATGAAAGGTAGTTCATGTGAACTCTTCCATGTCATCCTCGTCGTCTAGAGAGGAGTAGCTATTTTGCAAGAAGGTAGAAGCCTGGTGGAAGTCAGATGGGAAATCCTCTGAACTTACAGCATGTCGCTTCACCTCTGGTACCTCTGCACATCCATGAGGATTGTGAGAATGCTATGTTGCTGGAGGCACAACGGAAGAGATTGCAAGAGGAGTGCGAGCCCTAGCCAAGGCAGGAACCCTAGTAGTAGCCCTAACAGCAGGGTTTGACACTTGCAAAACCCTCGGGATGGGTGCCGTGGCAACCACTTGTGTCCCCATGCTAGTTGTTGTAGATGCTCCTGTGGGGATAGGAGGAACTGTGGCAACTGCCACATAAAATTTTTTGGGAGGCAAAGGATTCAAGGAAACCTTGCCCTTGCATCCAACAATAACCAATTCTTCTTTTTGCCCTTCGGTCTATTTGACAGGCACTTCTTTAGGCACAAGCTTTACCCTAGGTGTAACTAAAGGGCAATCCCAAATTTTGTGCTCCGCAGACTGGCACCTATAATAGGTGTTGGGGAGGTTCAAGTAAAGCATGTTTTAAGAGAAGGTTTGAGCCCCAATTTGAATTTGTTGGAATATTCAAATATGGAAAGAGTACTTATGGGAGGGGGGGTGAATCATAAGTATCACACTTTAGCCAATAAAGCTTTTAACTGAAAGTAAATTACATGCATGTAAATACATGAAGTAAACATGAAATTTAACACATGCATCAACAACTCATAACACTAGAATTTGGTAACCTAGAAACCCTCTAGGAATAAGAAGGTAAAACTGGGGTGGGGATGATACCCACAAAAATTACTGCAACAATATTGTTTAACCACTTCTGATGGTCTGCCCTATTAAAGGCCAGCCCTGTTAAAGGCTTTACACTATATTAATAGTGACCTGGTTAGAGGATTTACAAACACTTAACATGAAGTGTCACCTTGTTAAAGGATTTTAATCACCTAAATAAAGGATCTAATGAAATAGCTGTTAAGCTAACCTATCACCATAGGATTTTCATTCTAATACAATTGCTAGAAAGTATTAGGTATAATGAACCTGATAGATTACAATCCTTGATTGCTGAATACAGGCACCTTTTCGCTTTCATTGATCTTGATCCTTTGTGATCTGATAACCCTCACTTTTGAAAATAGATTTCCCTGTGCACCCTTGTATATCCACTCATATATTTACAAATAAAATTTTGTCTTCCTTATAAAGACATTTGAGGATTTAGGGTTAGGTATGAATCTACGATCCATATTCAATCTCCATTTTCCGCTCATTATTTGCATTTATTCTATTGGTTGCATGCCTTCATCATTTTTCTTATTGGCTGCATGAAGATTGCATAGGAAAAATAAAAGATTCGATCTAATCATCAAATCCTTTGAGATTTACCTTATGTCGGCTGTGAAAACAGTTTACATCATAATTTGTGCAATTACGAACTCTTATGCTGATATACTGAATTACTCGGCACCTGAAGTGTTGCTGATACTTGACACTTGCTATTTCCTGGATAGCTCGGCACCTATTAACACTCGGCACTTGTGTTACTCGGCACTTACACTTCACTCGGTATCTGATCTTCACTCGGTATCTGAAAACTATTCGGCACATGAATATCACTCGGCATGCATGGTGTACTTAGCTTCTAATGTGGAATGTGATTAAGTGTGTTGGCACTCAAATGTCAAAAACCATTATGAGGTTAAAAATCTCCCCCTTTGACATGAGTGACAAAAACACTTAACTGACCTTATAAGTACATTTACTAATCTGATTGGTATATACAAAGTTTAAAGAAAACTTGATCAAAATTTGTAACTTACAATCTTACAATATATACCTCAAAAATTTTATAACTCCCCTTGAGTTGATTGTGCCTTAGCTGTATATCAAGCTCCTCCTTTGTATCTTTTCTCCCCCATTAATTCATCTCATAATATCTGTGTCTCCCCTTATTATAACTGTTTTCTCCCCCTTTTTGACACTTATGTCAAAGAATGTTTAAGGGTTAAGACCATATTTAGCCAAAAATGTGTTGTTTACCTCCATAATCATTTTGAGAGCTGCATCCCAATTATTCAAAGCAATTTCTAGTGACTTATGCTGGATGGCAGTCTTGACAGCAAGATGAATAAGTCCATCTGATGTAGAAAGATTTGGGTCTTTCTTGAGAACAGTTTCAACATATACTTTCTCTTTATGAAGTATCTCTAAATGTGGGGTAATGGAGGATTGGAGCTGTATTAATTTGGTCTTGATATTAGCCTCATCTGCTGTTAATAAAGTTATTTCTTTGTGAGTGTGAAGCGATTGAGCAAAATGCTTCTCACTTTGAGCTGGATCATTTGGTAATTGCATGCTTGAAATGTTTAAATTTCTTTCCAAGCTCAATATCTTTTGGCTTGTTTCTTGTGTGAAGTATGAAAAATCACATAACTTTTTGTATAATGAGAATATGTTCTCAAGTACCTTTTTCACTTTGCCAATTCAACTTCTGAAAGTGCAATTTGACTTGATATTTTCTCATTCACTTTCCCTTGAAATTTTCTTTCTAACCATTCCATAAGTTTTGCATTTGCTTCTAGGTCTTCATTTGTCACCTGGTCAACAATATCTATTAATTGCTCCATGATATGCTTTGACTCATCTGGTGATTGCAAACTAAAGGCATCCATAAAGATATCCTTAATCTCATACAGTGTTTGCTTATGTTTATACTCCTTCCTAAGTATCTCCTATCTTTTTCTCCTATTCAATGCTTCCTGCACCTCATTGATTTGATCAATGGTTATTGATTTTGAGTCATAGCTCGGTATGACTATCTCTTCATCTAATTCAGGGTCTCCATAGTGAAGTACCCTTGCAACTCTGGTAGTACTGGATGATGGTACAAATATTTGCAATGGTTGGTCTGAAGGAGTTCCCGAGGTAGGAAAATTTATTAATGTTTGTATTGCCTCCTGTTCTTTAGGGTTTTTCACTGTTTCCTCCTCCTTCTGTCTACCATGATCAATTATTGTACTCTTGGGAAGTGCGCCTTGTGTTTGTGCTGTAGGATCAGATGTAAAAGTCTTTCCTATTTGTTCTATTTTTTTCTCTACAGCTGCACTTGGCTTCTGTCTTGCAGCATCAATTATGCTTGTTGGTATTTGGAATTGACTACTAGTAGTTGTAGAGATGATAGAAGGTGGTTCTTGTGAATTCACCTTATCTTTGACTGTACTTTCTACTAGTTTTTGCAATTCATCTATACTGACCAATACAGGATCTATACATAATATTGCTTGTTGTGTAGATTGGTCAAGAATTCTTTTAAGATGTTCTGCAGTTAATGGATTGATATTCTGACCAGAAGTATCATGAACATCAGTAATAGTTATAGTGTCTGCAGGTGAGATGGATGCTTGAGGAGAGCTAGGGGGTGGCAATTGTGTGTCTTGCACACTCTGATCTGGTTGCTGCTCTTGCTCAGTTGTTCCCATTATATCCTATTTTTGTGTTTGTTCCTCCTCTCCATCTTTCTTTTCTTCTTCCTTCTTTTCTTGTTCTTCTTCTTTCCTCTCTTCTTCTCTTTTCTTTTCTTCATCTTCTTTCCTTTTTCTCCTCTCCTCTATTGGTACAACAACTTCTTCCTTGGATTCTTCCTCAAGAAATTCTTCAATCTTTTTGTAAAAGGTCTTCCATGATTTCATTTTTCTTTGAACAATTTCTTCCATCCTGTTTTGGAGTATGAAGAATGCCGTGTATTTAGGTGTAAACCTATTATTATGCCTTTTGACTACATTCTTTATTTGTTCCCTAGTCAAACTCGGCAATACACTTGCTAGGGTTGATTTCCTCATCTCCTTTTCCATTTTCAAATAAAAATGACATATGTCTTCTACAATCTTTGACAGTTCTTTTGGCAATTGACCATCTAGTTCAAGTGGAGTGTACTTGAACTGTGCCATCATTCCATAAACTGTTTCTTCTATTCTATTCTGTTCTTCTTTATTAAATTTATTGAAATCAACTTTATTTAAATTACTTAAGTCACCACTTGCAATCTTTTTACATAAGGTATCAACTGATGAATTGCTTACCTTTTCAGATTGATCTTCTTCATCAGTGTCAGGTTGAGCCACATATCTTCTTCTTTTCCTCGACTCTTCCTATGTTTCCTTGATTTGTTTCTTCTTTGTAACTTCTTCTTTAGCCTTTTGAGTGGAGGCCCTTGTTTTAGCTCATGTTGTTGGCTTTTGAGGTGATGGCGTGGCAGCTTTCTTTGATCTGGGCTTAGCTGGAGGCTGTTCTATTGCCTTTCTCTTCTTTGGCTCAGCTTCAGTTGGTGCTTCCTTGGCTTCTTCTTCCTCTGTGCCTTCCTCCTTATCTTCTCCAAGACCTTTTGTTAATTCCATTGGCCCTTGTTCTTGCTCATCTTCATCATCACTATCATCCTCTTCTTCTTCTGCTTTAGCCTCAATTTCTTTACCAAATTTCTTCTTAATCTTCTTTATTAATTTGTCTTTCTTCTTCAATGTGGAAGCAGTTTTTAATTCCATGTTTATCTTTGATCTTACCACATCATAAGTGCCAAAATGTGGAGCACTTTTATCTGTTTCTTCTGCTAATAATGCAGTTATTGTTGCAGATGCCTCAACAATATTAATTTCATATCCAAATGGCCTTAGCCATCTTACCCTTGGTATTACTGGTTGAATATAGGTAAAATCAACATCAACTAAGAAACATATATCATTAGTATGTTTTTCTACTAAGGAAGCTGGTATCATTGATCTTTGCTTCATGGATTTTTTGAAATCCTCAAAATAACTTGTCATCAAGGTATCAAAATTTTTTCCCATTTGCTCTATGTATTCATTGATTTGGGCAATGATGGTTCTGTCATTTCTCCATGCCACTTTTCCAAAAGAAGGAAGTTCATTTTGAACATAAAAGAATATGCAAACTAGGATTGCTCCAAACTTGTATTGAGTGCCCTTTGTTCTTCTTATGGCAGCTAGGTTTCCATTGATCTATTGTAGTTGCAGTTCAGCAAGATCATAAGTATGATCCTTTTTCACCAATTTGTAGCCTACATCTACTACAATACACAGTACACTATTGAGTCTACTGGATTGATAAAATTTATAGGCAATGACTCTAACAGAAAACTCAACTAGAGGATCCTATATGGTGTGAATTGTCATTCCTCTTTTGTTCCACTGGGCACCAGTATTCTTTTCGATAACTTCCTTTGATTCACTTCTCAAGGTTTTGTACCAATCTAGGGTTGGGTACCCTATTACTCTATGTATGATTTCCTTGGTCAATTTGATGGCAATATCTTCTAACCACAAATTTCCACCATGAATTCTGCTTCATACAAGTCTAACCCATTCTGTTTTGAATACGGTGGGAAAACTTAAAACTCGAGTCAAACCCTTTCTTTCAACAATTTTGAATTCTTCTTTCAAGACTCCATCTACACATAGTTTATCATATGCTTGTCTTATTTCCATCTCTCCTAGAGCACCTATCTTACAGTTGTAACATTTTCTCACGTCTTGGACCATTACAAATTTTGGGGGAATATGGGAGAGAGCTCCAGCTGGTTCATTTTTGTAGGCAACTTTGGGAATAGGATGGAAATTAGGTTGCTTGACCTCATTTGAAACTAATTGAACTTCAAAAGACTCTTTTTCTTTGGTTTTCTTCGAACTTGATGCCATTTATGAACACTAGGGTTTTCACAGCAAAAGGATATGAAACTACATAGCTTGGCACAAATGAAAATACTTTAAGATCGATGAAAAACGTGTTGAATGCGGTTGAAATCTGCTTGATACGCTGGATTCTTGCTATGAAGTTGCTCAGCTCTCTTTCCTCTTCTTTTCTTCTTGATCGCGATGAGTAAAACTGATTGAAATCATGATAATATACCCTATTTCCATCACATTAAAAGCTCAACTACCAACTTGGCTTCTAAAGAAATTTTAACCTAACTTGGCTTCCACTATATTTCCACTTTACTCAGCTTCTATTGGAGTTATCCAACTCAGCATCAATTATTAGCTCGATCGCTGTTGGGAGCTCGACATCTGTTGGAGTTTAACTCGGTATCCAAAGTCAGCTCGGCAACAACATTTAATTTTTGACTTGACATCTTGTTTCATGTAGGTCTATACTTTGCTTATCTTCTTTGTCTTGGGACCGATGTATGATATAGCTTTGTATATTAGTCCTGTGTACTACTCATGCTTAGTTTGATGAAGTGTGATCACTTGACCCATTGGGCAAAGTGATCGCTCCACTTGATGTGTTGCACTCATCTTTCTTTCTCCAAGTCTTATTCATTTGCCCCCTTATCTTTTTGACATCAATCTTTTGTTTTCCTTTGTTTTCTTTAGTCTTGGGTGCCTTTGATCTTGTAGGCCAGTTTCTGCTGATATGACCAATTTTCAAACAACTGAAACATGTAGTTTGATTCAACCATATTTTGTAGTTTCTTTTGAAATGTGTTCTTATGCAGTTCTGTGGTATATGTCCATATTCTTGGCAATAGTGACAACTGTACCTGGTATTGTAATCCCAATGATAATGACTTTCATTCCCTTCTATTTTTTCTGGTTGATTTGATGTCCACATAGGTTTTGATCTGCATTCAAATGCCCTATGTCCATACTTTTTGCAATTATAACAATGTCCATCAAATCTCTGAGTCCTTGTGACATTGGATCTACAATTTTGTGTCATATGTCCTTGCATGTTGCACTTATGACAGAAACTTTTATTTTTGGATGTGTTTGATTGATTGAATCTTCTACTCCTGCACACATTAGCTGTATGCCCCTTCTTATTATAGTGATGACAAGTGGGTTTTGAATTCTTACCTTTGTCACTTCTTTGTTCTGCATGCATTGATTATTCTCCAACTTCAGTGCTATTGTATCCTAGTTCTGATGTATCATGGATAGATTTTGGGGATTTCAGAAACTGTTCAAAATACTTGATGGCTTCACTTGATTTATTGAGATTCTCTGCTACCTCTTTTTCTCTGTTCAATTCATTTTGCATTTGTTCATTCTACATCTTCAAAGTAGAGATCTCAATATCTTTCAGATTGAGTTCATGATGAAGGTTCATCATTTGGGCAAGTGTATCCATCTGCATGTTTGAGATCCTTGTCAATTCAGTAGATTTTTCTTCAAGTCTATTTGCAAGATTTCTTTTGTCATTTTCCATCATCACTTTATCTTCAACTACTCTTTTCTTGTGTTCAGTGATTTCACATATCATTATGGCCTGTGACTCATGTTCCATCTTGAGAGATCTTATCTCATCTACCTGAACTTTGTTTTTCTCCATTAATTCTGCTATTGCTACATCAAACTCTTTTGTATCTCCGTTGGAAAATATGTTGGTGGTATCAATCTCCTTGTAGTTTATATCATTTTCAGCTATGGCTAGATCCTTCCTTTTTTTTTTTTAATGAGTTTTTCAACTTGTTTCTAAATTCCTCCAAGCTATGTAGAGCAAGTTGCACATCTATCACCTGATTTTCAATGATCTTTCCAAGTTTGAAAGCTTCCATCTTTAGATCTTTTCCTCCAAGCTGTTAGGCTTTTTCTTGTGAGAACCTGGACATGCTCTGATACCAATTGTTGGAATATTCAACTATGCAAAGAGTACTTATGAGAGGGGGGGTGAATCATAAGCATCACACTTTAGCCAATAAATTTTTTAACTGAAAGTAAATTACATGCATGTAAATACATGAAGTAAACATGAAATTTAACACATGCATCAACAACTCATAACACTGGAATTTGGTAACACAGAAACCCTCCAAGAATAAGAAGGTAAAACTGGGGTGGGGATGATACCCAAAAAAATTACTACAGTAATATTGTTCAACCACTTCTGATGGTCTACCCTGTTAAAGGTCGGCCCTGTTAAAGGCTTTACACTGTATTAATAGTGACCTGGTTAGGAGATTTACAAACACTTAACATGAAGTGTCACCCTGTTAAAGGATTTTAATCACCTAAATAAAGGATTTGATAAAATAGCTGTTAAGCTAACCTATCACCATAGGATTTTCATTCTAATACAATTGCTAGAAAGTATTAGTTATAATGAACCTGATAGATTACAATCCTTGATTGTTGAATGCAGGTACCTTTTCGCTTTCACTGATCTTGATCCTTTGTGATCTGATAACCCTCGCTTCTGAAAATAGATTTCCCTGTGCACCCTTGTATATCCACTCATATATTTACAAATGAAATTTTGTATTCCTTATAAAGACATTTGAGGATTTAGGGTTAGGTATGGATCTACGATCCATATTCAATCTCCATTTTTCGCTCATTATTTGTATTTATTCTATTGGTTGCATGCCTTCATCATTTTTCTTATTGGTTGCATGAAGATTGCATAGGAAAAATAAAAGATTCTATCTCATCATCAAATCCTTCGAGATTTACCTTATGTCGGCTGTAAAAATGGTTTACATCATAATTTGTGCAATTACAAACTCTTATGCTGATATACTGAGTTACTCGGCACTTGCTATTTCTTGGATAGCTCGGCACCTGTTAACACTCCACACTTGTGTTACTCAGCACTTATACTTCACTCAGTATCTGATCTTCACTCAGTAGCTGAAAACTATTGGGCACATGAAGATCACTCGGCATGCATGGTGTACTCGGCTTCCAATGTGGAATGTGATTAAGTGTGTTGGCACTCAAATGTCAAAAACCATTATGAGGTTAATAGAACTCCAATGGCATCCTGAAGATCTTTGGAGAGATCAACTTTGACGCAAACATGGTGTTGTGGGCGAGCATTAAAAAATTTCTCAGGCTCCATGGTGACAATTTTGCCAAGGGTTTTGGCAATGGACTCAATGAAATGCCAACATAGAAAGGGTAAACCCGGGAACTGAACCCACACAGGAACCCTAAGACTTTTATTATCTGAGATAGTGAAGTATCAGGACCATTTTTGAAAAATATGCAGAGAGGAACGGATAGACCAAGGTCCACTGGCAAGACCACATCTGCTTGTGACAGGTTAGCAAAGAAAAATTTAAAAAAAACCCTTGGTAAGGTTTTGCACATCATCAAGGCAGACTCCATGAGGAGTCCAACTCTTATTAACCCATTCTTTGAGCATAGCTTTAGGAGGAGTCTTACTGACAAAATAACCTATCAAGGTATGGTCCTCTAACCAGTTACATGCAGCATTAAATTCTTCCAAATGAAGGATAATATCAGGATTACCTCGTGAAAAACCTTTGGGACAAACTTGTGCAGGTGTTTGTTCTATTGCGACACCATGGCAGTCCAAAGTAGCAATGTGAACACCAGAAACAACTAGTTCACTGCTGGGTGGAGCCATAATATTAAAACCTAAAAGCTCCTGCGATAAATGTGGTATGACAAGTGGTGCCTATAGAAGGAAAGCTCAGATGAAGAGCCGCACACAAGAAAATAGAAAGTTCGCATGAGGAAGGAAACCCTAGTAGAGGGAAAACATTTTCAGTCTGAATGGAATGAATAATTGTTATATTGGCATCTAGTATTTCGAGAGACGGTCATCTCAGATTGTTTGATAGAAGGGGCTAGTCAATTTGGTCGACTGATATTGAGCAAAGAGCATCCCAAGCAGTCATAACGAACTTCGATTATTTCATTGTGCTGGGTGACTCCCACAACGAGTCTATGATTTTTTGGGAGAGTTTTGAGCATCCGACAGACACATGGTTGCCTGGCATGAAGATGTGTAAAGGCATGGCCCTCACTTCATGGAAGAGTTCTTCTGCTCCTGTAAGTGGCATCTTCTCTTTCCGAATGGACAACTCTCCAACAAAGACGCAGATGATGATGTTCTTTAATAACACTGTTCCATATTTGTCTAGTGGAGAGTGCATTGGGCATAATCATTTTTCTAAGATTCTAGAATTGGAAGATCAGAAGAAAGTTCAAGTGTCATGTGTGACACTTTCTCCTTCAAGAATATACATCAATTTTGACCTAAATTCAATAGATCATACTGTCACGGGTCAGTTCCTGTTAGATGAGAAGGGAGCATTTGAGCTCTACTTCTGGATGGATGATGGTATGTGGAGTCAAAGATGGTCGACATACAGAGGTCAATGTAGTGACTATGAGATTTGTGGGGCAAATGGAGTGTTTAATGCGAATGATGTATGCAGTTGTGTATAGGGATTCACACCCAAACATGGCTCTCAAGGTGGTTGGTGGTCAAGTGGGTTTGCTCGGCGAAAACCCCTGCAATATTTTGAGAGAAAGGGCACAACGAATAGTTTCTTAGAAGCCATGAACCAATACTTGCCCAAAATGGAAGCTATCTTCATCAACAACGAGCCAATAGAACAAGGCTGTTAGAAAGCGTGTCTCAGCAATTGCTCGTGTAAAGCCTATTCTTTGGGTACTTCTGTTGATCCACCAGTCTATAGATTGTGGTTTGGAGATTTATTTGAAATGAGCATGTCATCCAAGGCCAATCCATTTTCGTTAGGCTAGCAGATTCTGAGATCCCACAGCTGATTTCACAGAAAAACAACAAAGCCCCTGCATCTACAGTTTTTATTGTTTCGATTCTCCTGTTGATGGCATTTATTCTATGGAAGCATTTAAGGCTAGCAAAGAGAAATCTTGAAGAGGAGGTGCCTATGTCGCTGAGAATCGCAATGGAGAATTTCAAGCATAAATTGGCTAGCAGAGCATTTGGCTCTATTTTTAAAGGAACTCTGCCAGAGAAGATACCTATTGCTGTTAAAAGATTAGAGGGTTCCACGCCAGCAGGAAAGCAATTTCGCACTAAAATAATCACCACTGGTAGGATACAACATGTGAATTTGGTGAGACTGTGGGGATTCTGCATAGAAAGCACTCAAAGGCTACTGGTGTATGCCTACATGCCCAATGGCTCCGTAAACTCCTTCCTCTTCTCTCAGGGGGTAGACGTACAGAAGGTGTTGGACTAGAGAACCCGATTTCAAATCGCACTGGGCACGACACAAGGATTAGTTTACCTTCATGATGAATGCAGGGATCACATCATTCACTGCGACACCAAACCTGAAAACATCCTTCGGGACAGTGACTTTAGCCTAAAGATTGCTGATTTTGGGTTGGCAAAGCTGGTGGGAAGAGATTTCAGCCGAGTATTGACCACCACAAGAGGAACTCGCAGGTACATTGCTCCCGAGTGGATCTCGGGCCTTCCTATCACTCCCAAGGTTGATGTGTATAGTTATGACATGGTGTTGTTGGAAATTATATTAGGCTGAAGAAATCTAGATTTAACGATGGAGGAAAGTACTTTCCTATTTGGGCTTCAAGTTAGATTCAGAAGGGAAACACGATATGCCTCGTGAACGCAAGGATAGCGAGTGAAGCAGATATGGAAGAGGTAAGAAGAGCTATTGTAGTGGCTGGGCTGTGCATTCAAGATGATGAGAATGAGAGATCGAGCATGAGTGAAGTGGTGAAGCTGTTGGAAGGTAGAATGGAGGCTCATGTACCAAAAATTCTGAGGTCTCTACAAGTATTAGTAGGTGATGTTGACAACGATATCTCAAGGCAACATCCTTCTATCTGAATTGGTTCCCTACATGTGAAGTAGAGTTTTTTCAAGGGAAGGGATTACAATAGAGGTAGAGGAATCTTTTTGGTGGGTCATCCTTAAACATTATATACTATCACTAATTAGTGTGAGATGCTTTAGTCATCTGTAATTGCTATCCTATTTTCTATTTAAGACTAGCAACACTTATCTTTGTATGCTCTTTCGAAGAAACACAATAAGAGTAATCTGAAAATTTAATCATTCATAATAATAATAATATTATATTCATAAGTTTATGAGAGTGTACATTTTATAATAAATTTTTAATAAAAATAGTTAATTTTAGAATGATACTTTTTAAAAATAATAATAATACTTTTATAAAAGATATTGCATTGTCTAAAAAAATTTGAAATATTATTGTAGGCTCTTGTCTTTATAATGTTGTTTTTAATAAATAAATAAACAAATAAACAAATATGTGTGTGTGTGTGTGTGTGTGTGTGTGTGTGTGTGATGTATATGTATGTATGTATGTATGTATGTATGTATGTATGTACGTACACACACACACACACACACACACACACACACACACACACACACACACACACACACACACACACATGCATGCATATACAGAGATCACAAGGGCATGAAAATAAGATACATATATCATAGGGGCATGACAACAAAATCCTAGATCCCCACTACTCTCCACCAATTTTCAGAGCTCTCCACCATCTTTTGTTAGTAACTCTCCATATATATACATACATACATACATATACATACATACATACGTACATACATACATCTATATATACATATATATACTTAAATATATACTTACATACATACTTACATACATATATAAATACATACATGAAAACAACAATGGACTTTCTAAGAATTTCCAATCGTTCAACAAAATTAATGTTTGATAAGAAAATGTTGTTGAAATAGTACAAATATTGCTTGACATGAGAGGTCTGCAAGTGCGGGTGTTGACCAATCTTGAAAACTTGAATGCTGAAATTGATTTTGATAAGGATATTATGGGAGCCACTGGGTATAATCTAGGAAGGTTTTGTGATAGGTGCTATGACATTGAAAGCACTAGTTAAATTGGTCTACTTGCTAATTAACTAGGTTAATTACTTCATTATTATATGATACAATGGTAATGTTAGTTATTATTTTGACATACATGAAAGTTACATTATTATTAATTATTATATATACATACATACATACATGAAAACAACAACGCACTTTCTAAGAGTTTACAATTGTGCAATATAATACACATTTAAATATGATCATTACAATGCCCATATTCAGATATCATTGACAATGATGAAAACAATATAAAAAAAATGACCATATAGCAGAAATTGTGTATATATAGAGAACAGGACAAAGGAAAGTTAGAGAATAAATAGCAGGTATTAAATTGATGATATATAACTTTAGAAACAGAAAATCAATAGAAACAACGATCATACAAATGAAGACAAACATCAACAATTAAAATGAATATACTAGTAGTAGTGAAAATAATTTTGGATATCCGATAAGAAGATAAAGGAATAAGAAAATAAAGGCATCATTAGTGTGATTCAAACAATATATAGAAGCTTAGTTTCATGTGAGATACATCTCTGTTATCACCCATAACTTATAATCAAATATTTTTGGCAAAGATAATTATATGCTACTATGGGTTTCTAGTCGACAAATGGGAGTTATACAACAGTAATAAAACATCATTTCAGAAAGCATAAAAAGGAGACATGTTTGAAACATTAGTATCACTATTACATAGCAATGATGATTTAGCTTCAACATTAAGAAAACACATGAAGGCAACAATAAGTATGACAAAAAATATTATGAGTCATGGATACCACTATATCACCCATTGATGGAAGGTAGTGATAGTTCAATGAATGGCAATGTACAAGTGTTATATAATAAGGAAAACAAAAGCAATGAAAATATAATGACAAAAAATTATTTTCTTCGTCAAAGAGAAAAAAGACAAATTTCTTGAACACATGGTTCTACCAAAAGAAAAAAAAAACAAAAAATAGCCAACGCTGCTTTATTTGATTAATTAAAAAAATTATTTTATCAATTGGAAAATAATCTTTAGGTTTGTAAATATTAAAATAATATTTCATAAATTATTTGTAGGCCTTAGATTGAGATGCACCACGGTACACATCATAAATTGCAGGGAATTGATTTGACTACTTCAACCTTGGGTCAAGGGACAATTTGTTCCATTTTTGTCCATTCATCAAAAATAGTTCACTGAGGAACTATTAATCTACACGTAGTCAATCCAAAAAAATAATTTAAAAAATAATCAATAGTCAAGATCCAATTAAATGAAGAAATACCATGCACCCAAATAAATATAAATAAAATCAAAACATAGAAATTATAAAGCTAACAAAAGGGGGAAAAAGATTGCAATAGAGAAAAAATGATTTTAAGCTAATCATTGAAGAGGCATGTAAAGTACACAGCTATATTCTGTAATATGTGAATCATGACATTGGTATAGTTTCTAGAGAAGCAAAAAAAAAAATTGGTGAAGAAAAATTAAAAATACAAAGATATGATGTGGGAAGAAGGTGCCCAAAAAAAATGACATCACCCTTACCCTCCACTATTGTCATTAGGACTCCTTGTAGACTATCACTGTATGATCAGTTGTGTAGCACCCATTTCTGCAAATAATTTGATGAACAAACTATACGATGGGAAACTATGTAAAGACTAAAATTCTCACAATCAAGCCAAATAAACATGGATCTAAATATACAAAATGTTGAAGTATAATGAAGTATAAGATGTAGGGGTTTTGCATCACAATCTAGTTTCTGAAGTATAATGAAGACTATATTAGCAACTATTCTTTGATCTTCCTTTTAATGTATACAAAGGATGTAAACAAAATATCAATATTCTTCTAGAAAAAGAAAAGTAGCAAGGTTTTTAACTTTAAAAATACCATTCCCAACCATTTTCTACCATTCATATGTTTTGAGATGGTATATTAAAAAAAAAATGTAGAAAGAAATTAGACAAACCTGGATTCACACCAAGCCATAAAATATTGAGCATTAAGAAAATACAAATCAGCTTCAAAATAATCCATATGAAAGGGTACTATAGAAAATGGATAAGAAGCCAATATCAATAGAATGATATGTGAGAAATGAAAATAAATGTGGAGCTTCTTATCTAATGACACTTGTTAGTGACAACTTATCAATCAAGTAGTATAGACAAGGCACATGAACTGTTTGGTAGAATACTACCATGGTATTTGTTAGAAAGATTGTCTAAACTTTCATTCAAAAGTCAAACACTACTAGGCACCACATTAGAACTAGAGGATATTATGCTCGTGTGGAATGGATAAAGCTTGCAGAGGCATCATAGTGAAGGGAGACATGAATCATTTGTTGCAATATGTCAATAGAGAGGTCATCCCATAAGATGGATAAAAAGTGGAGTGATAATTACATAGAATACAATGATTGCAAAGTGTGCACAATATGGAAGCATAGATAAGTACATTAACAATTGGGCAAGATGCCTCAAGAGGCTGAATTTTTTGGAAAATTGATTAGTTTTATGAGTGATATTCATACAAAATTTGGCTTATAGAAATATTGTACTATAATGTGGCTTGCAAAAATACCATGAAAATTTGTATTTGATCCTACTAGATGGGAACAACTAATTGTTCATTTTATTGTACCTAATCTGATAATAGTTTTACAAAATTTGTAATCAACCCAATTAATCGGCAACTAGACCTTATTTATTGGGTTATGGCTAGTTTCTTTCTAAAAATATCTTCTATGATGTGTTTTTGTAAAATTTCTTGTGAACTCTATCCTTTTTTCCTAGTCTATATTATTTTTGTGGAGGATCTTGAGGTAAGTCACTTAGCACAGTCTGAGTGAGTTTTATTGTTTTATTATTTGGATTTTGGAATATGTATGCAGTTGGATCAATTTCTCTATTGTGCTAAGATGTAATAAGCACCTTTAAAAGGATATCTATATATACATATATAGAAGGAAATTTAAAAAGATACTTGCTTAGAAGGAAAATAAACAAAAATTTACATGGCCCTTGAAGAAAATGATAGAGCTACGGTACGTCAATGAAATCACAGAGCAAGGGCACAACATGGCAACAAAATTGCAAAGAAAGGGAAAAATAATAAAATCCCAGAGCAAGGGCAAGACAATGAAATGTAGAGACCACAAGGGAATGGCAACTAAATTGTAGAGAAAGGGCACAACTGCATAGATCACATCAACAAAATCATAGACTAGGGCACAATAATGAAATGTAAAGATTATATCAACATTCATAGCTCTCCACCCTCATTCAAAGCTCTTAACCCTCTTTCCCACTCAACTCTTCATGATAAAAAAAAATGGGGAATGATTTATGTTGTGTTTTTTTTTTTTTTTTTTTAAAATTTATAGTCATGGGGTATCAAAATGACGATGCCAATGTCGATATTGTGATGGCGTCAGGGACAATTACAAAAAAAACATGAAAATCAACACAAATTACACCATCATCTCAAATTGTCATTACAATTTAATCCCAAATGTTGTAGTAGGTAGACAAAATTCGGGTGCCTTTGATCTTCTTGTAGGGTGTGGGATTCATGTATGCTCCATCATCTGCAATGTCAAAAACATCAATAAAATTGTTATATAATTTAATCTAATTAATTGTTAACTACGACCAAAACCTCTCCTAAGTTTGGTACTCATTGAGACACCCAAGCCAAAAATCTTCAATATCTGGCACATGCCTGTAGGCATATCTCAACTTTAAGTGATCCCTTACAAAGTTGAATAGATCATATTGAGGCCTAGGTACCTCATAGTTTAACAATTTAATTTTCCTCTCAAATATTTTCACTAGATTATGAGCACTTGATCTGGAAGTGCGTGAATATGGTTCAACCACTATAGGGAAAGGAATCCCAACTATCTTCTTTACATTACAATACAAGGTATTCACTTCAAGGATTTTTCAACACAATTTGACTAGAACCATCGTATCTTTTGGATACCCTAGAAACCCCTTTGGAAAGTTGTTCTAACCTCCTATCCACAAATAAGAGAAGCTCAAAAGCTAGATGAATGAGCATCCGAATTGGCTGATGGCCAAAATTGCTTCTAGTAAAAATCTCCTTTCAGGGGATCCTTGCAAATCCTGTATACCTTCATTATGAAGGCATCATTAGTAGCCATATAGTCCTAAAACATTCTTTGCAACTATAGCTGTGGGTAGAATTTATATATATTTTGGTGCGCTCATCATAGTTCAGGATGATAGGGAGGTTAGGCCACAAGTGGTGTGTTTCCAAGGCATTAGTCAGATATGAGGACAAGTAAAATTGCTTGAATCCTCTAGCCAAATTAAACCATGAGATGATCTCATCATATATAATCTATGCCCAATCAATTTGCATATCCTCAACACATATAGCTTGTACTAGGAAGAAATGGTTCTCGATGAACTCCAAGATCTCCTCTCTTCCTTTTAGTCTAAGGAGGAGCGCAAGGATATGTACACTATTTCTCTTTTCAAATTTATAACAAAAAGGATCTTTGACATTTTGCTCTTTTTTAAGCAAGTAGTTTGTACCCATGTCCTTTGAATATCTTCTTGTCTGAGCGTATCCTTCTTAATGAACATAGATGAGAAAGAGGAAAAATCAACATCACAATAATAATCCTTAATAGGAATGTTGAACATGGACTATATCAGTGCCTTGTTGATCAAGATGAGGATAGATTGGTCAAGAAATAAAATATGCTTTGTTTCTAGGTTGTATCTCTTGACACATTCCCTCACAAGCTTAGATGCATGTACAACCATTGGAAAACTAGATGCCTCAAGGAGTCCACTCTCTATAATATTTTGAGTGATTGGATGAATAGGTTGAGAATTGAGGCTTTTATGAAGATTACCCAAATCATAGAATTTGAAAGATGTGTTTGTTAGCTCTTTTAATTCACTCTCTTGGCCTGTTAACTTATCGTAACCAACAACTCTGATTGCCATTCACTATGATTGTATAGGATATAGTTCTAGATAAATAGCCATTTTAATATACTTGAAGAAACCAATTACAAACAATTCCAATATAATAGGTATGTGAATTAGAATGTTGGCACCACATGAATGAAATTAAGTATGGCCAGCAATTATAATGTTAGGAATTGCATTCAGCTCCATGATAAAAAAAACTATTTAAACTTTCTATTCATTTGCATGTAAAATATTAAATTCCCACAAGCTTATATTACTTTACTTTACTTAAAGTAAAGAAATATGACTAAGAGTCACTTAACAACACAAATACTTTAGCTCTATGGGAAGTGCATTACTTCTATTCAAAATCTGGAATGTAAATATACTTGATAATATTAATATATGCAAGAGACAGAGAGAGAGATAAACTTAGCTTTTTTGCAAACTCATTTCCCTTCTATTTGAGATCGTGACATGGGGAGTGATCCTCAGATGGCTTGCACACTTTATCCTCGCACTTTTCGCACTAGGAATATAACACTTAATTTCCTTATGTTAGGGTTTCATTTTCATCACTAACTTTCTATAAGTATCATTTGAGCATCTCAGAAGGATATCACATTTTAGAGTAACTTGACTTTCTAGTCTCAAAGCCTCCAGAGAAATGGCCTTGTGCATCGCTTGGAGGCGAAAAATCATTTTCTGAGCAACATTTCCCAAAAAGAAGTGAATCATCACCACTTAACCTTTTGATCATAATTTGATGGCTATGAGATTAGATTTCAAGCATCCCTTACTGATTATGAGCCCAACACATGTGATTCATTCAACATTTTTTGCACACTATTTGATTATTGAGATTGGAATTTGGGTGAAGTTATTATAGCTTTAGAAGTAGAACAAAATAAGTCTATTTCTATTAGTATGAAGCTGAAAACCCAGAGACCCATGTTACCTCATAACACTTGATTTTATCTCCACAAATTTGAATGGAATTCATTCTGGATTTGACCCACGGCTTCATAGGACTTTCCAACATGACATAATCATTATCATATCTTGTTAATCACTATCATGGCTTCATCCTTTGGATACACCCTCAATTTAATTCGCTCAAGGGGAAATCAACTCAACAGCTTGAAACCCATCAGAAAAGGAATGTTGAGGGAAGACATAATCTTGTGATACATGAATCACTTACTTCTCATCTAAAAGATGTCAAAACACATCCCATCCATGGCTAGATTGCCTAGACCCCTTGTATAGAAAAAAAATAGAAACCCTGCACAACATGATTAGGAGATCCAAAAATAAAAGAAAGTGAGATACTTGGGAAAGATGAGAAGTAACCTAAAGGATACTTAGAAATCACACTTGAACACAAACTCACTTAAATACCAATAACTTCAAGACTTTAAGGGTAAGACAAAAACTTGGAAACACACATGTAGGAATGTTGTACTTAAGATGTGAATATCCAATAATTTATCCTTATCAAGGTTCGTCCTTGAAGTTATACCCTCAACTTGTAGGTATAGTAGAAAATTATTTCATATGTCAATTAAAATTTGTGGATAGATAGGAATTATGGGATTTTTAAGGACCCTAAAAATGTGTTAAAACCCTAATGATAATGTTCTTACAATCTTTAACAAGATTTTTGTTGAAAATATTATTGTTAGTAATAAGAAAATCCCTATAGAACCTCATTTGTCTTGGGACTATGAGGTTATAGAGTGCTACTGGTTACTAGATACCTTCTATATATGTTTGATAAATCTAAGAAAATAGCTAGGTTAAATATTGTCTTGATGGCATGCAATCGACCTTGCTTCAAGTTAAAATTTGATGATGTGACTAGGTTGTGCAGTATTGCTAAAGGTTGTTTGATCCAATACTATAGGGGATATTTAGTCTTTTTTCTTATGCTAGGAACTTTGGAATTTTTAACAGTAATCAGGATAAAAAGATGGTACTTTTATGGGGCTTAAAGATTGACTTCTAAATTTGTGTAAAAACTTTGCAAACTAGAGGGGACTACAAATTTGTAATTAAGCAACTAAAGGATTAATGAGGGGAGGTTTACTTATTTATAAATGTAATTATCCCTTAATATTTATAACAAAAATAATATCAACATCCCTTCCAAATAATAACAATGGTAAAGGGACTAGAAAGGAAGGAAGGAGATTATGAGTATGACAAAATTAGCATTCTAGAAACCATGGTTACTGAGATGGATAAGAGACTTGATAGGATGGAGCGCACTCTTCAAAATTCTGCAAACCAAAGCCTTAATATTATCAAAGTTTTAAATGAAAATATCATAAAAATGCAAGAGATGATGGAGGTTGGTACAGATGGGAATGTTGACATAGTGAACAAGGAAAACATGGTTCCTAAAGTAGATGCCAACCCCCTATATGAATTCTCAAGCTATAAAGAGAGATTGAACAAGATGAAGAGGGACATTGGGGATACTCTAGATGATAATTAGCTGATGAGTGAAGTAACATGGACCATTGAAAAGCTAGAGCTCAAGACTAGTGAGCTGGTCAAAGATATAGTGCCTTGATTTGTTCTCCTAGATTTTATTTTTTTCTTTTTCCCCTAGTTTTTAGTTTGGTTGGGCTTGCCTTCTCCTTTAAAGGCTATTTTTCCCTATGACTAGTTTGCGGCCTTCCTTGGCTTGTTGTTTTTTAATGTTCATCTTTACGTTCTGGACTTTAATTTTGTATTTTCTTGTTTACTATGGGGTTTCAAGCACCCATTAAAACCTATTTTGCTTAATCAATAACACTAATGTACCCATTGCATACTAACTATGATTCCTAGTAATTAAAGATCAAGTATTTTTGGGTAACTTATGATATTTGACATCCATATTTAATGGATATATGTCCTCATGAACTGAAACCATCTATACCAGAAGAAAATTAACTCATTAAATAAAGAAAAACTAGATGGGTCCCATTCCCATTGCTCCTTCATTTCTCTCTCTTTAAAAATTATTCCTTACGCACTCACTTCTCTTTTGTTTAGCTTTGGTTAAATGTTCCTTCCTAAATCCCAAGCTTTCTTAGGTTTATCATTTTTGGTCTTCTTCAATATTTTGTCACCCTTAGCAAGACATTTTTCTTTCCCTTTAGAAGTAAGAAAAAAAATGTAGGAAAGTATTTAATAGACAACATTTTACATTACATGTGTCTAATAATTGACCTCCTTGAATCCTTTTCTTATTTTGTTCTTCTTTTCCAAAGACCATTATTCCCTAAACTTCTACATCTTCTCCAATATCATCTCTATCTTTCACACAATCCTCATCAATCACTTCATATTCTTTGTATTTAAGAATACTATTTAATCTTTCTAAACTTCACTATTGTAAAATTCAAGTTAAAAGTTGTTTGTCTCTATATATGTACTATTTTTTATTATTTTAAATAAAACATTTGATGACTTGTATAGGAATACAAGGCTAAATATATTTAAATTAAATTTCCTAAAATAGTCATGACATCTAATAGAGATGGATGTTCCATAACTTTACACATGGCACCCTTTGTACAAGAGTTTCATTTAGTAGCTTGTACCTATTTTTAAGATCATTGAACCAATCCTCACATTGCTGATGTGAAACAAAGACACCCTTGTCCATCGTGACTCTAGAAGTAAATTTCCACTTTCCTTTACAAAATAATACTAATCAAAAGGCTAGCCATGACATTGGTTCATTTTATACATTGACATGGGAACTTTTTTTGCCCTTCCCCTCACTAATATGGTTGTTGGTGTCATTTAGTGTAAAGTTGAGCTCATCTTCTTCTCTTGTCATTTGCTAACTACAGAATGATTTTGCAATTCAAATTTTAAATTGCATATTTCATTACTGTCTTTAGTGCTGCTCTACTAAGGATGCACTTAGACCATATATAATCCATGAAACATAGCAAAACATTTCCAACATTAGTAGATCCAACACTCCAAAAAAATAAAAAATGAAATGCTTGTCCATAATGGTTTTAGAACACCCTCTTCTTGAGATAACTTTATCAAGGTTGGCTTATGTACGATATCATGAGTCAATTTATATCATTTCATAATTTTCTTTTATTTGTGTCCAAGTGTACTAAAAAAACATTCACAATCATTCCATAACAAATTTCTATGTGCCTTACCTAGCTTCTATGGTTTCTATTTTAATAGGGAACATCAATGACCTCATACAAATATCAACAATTTAACATCAAGTATTGCTAGGTCATTTATAATCTAAAGATTATGGATTTAACGAGCAACACAAGTGCCAAAGTTCCTTCCTTTAGTGGGTTAGGATTTGAGATAAGAATTTAATGTAAGCCAAATAGTTCATGATCAAAGTAAGTTACAACTTGCTATTTAATATTACATATTCATTCATCTAAAAGTTCAATTGAGATGATAATATCATTTGATTTCTAATATGTTGCTATAACTTGGACTAGTGTACCTAAAATAGTCATCATCTCTAATGCATGAAATATATTTGTATATATTATTTTTGTTGTAAAGAGAGCTCAAACTCATTTTAAATGTTGCACCTCCACAAATGTTTGTGAATTTTGTTTAATTTACTCAATTTTGTGTATATTTCTATTTGTAGCTGATATTTTCTTTTTCTTTTGAGTGAGCTATAAGGAGGGTTTGACCTTGTTTTCCATTTCATCGAATAGTGGTGTGTGTTGAGAAATCATTAGGGTTTTCTTAAAGACTTAATTCAAACTACTATAGATTTTTTAATTTTTTTTGGTAAATTAAGTTGCTAAAGAATAGCAATAACAATTATGTGGGGGAAAAGTATTTTATTTGTGCAACATGAACAATATTACACTCTTCATTAGATTTATAACACCTTGAAATACACCACTTGTTGACTTTCTCACCTTAGAAATATCATTGGGGTTTCACAAGGTGTTTGTACATAGAAAAATAATGATTCTACAAATAATAATGAATGATAGAATTTTTAAATAAATAATATAATTTATATCTACAAATAGAATATTCTAGACTAAATTTATCATACACATAAAAATTAAGAACATTATAATAATTAATTTATAAAATTACAAGGATCAATATAAACAAATAATATGAACCTATTCAACTTTATTTTTTGATCTTATAAATCAAACAAACAAAATATTATTAATTATCATTTGAACTCCCTAATTCTTAAGTCATTCTACATCAAATTTATTAATTGTGTGAGTTTTCTAATGATTACAGAATGATTTCAAATTTGCAAGACATAAGCTATGGACACACAATTTTAACAAATGGAAAATATCACCAATAAAACAAGACTTGTTTAATAACACTCAAGAAAGTTTAATTAGGAAAAATGATAAAAGATAAACCTTAAAAACATTTCATTGTAGACTCTCATTGGATGATACATTAGTAGGAGAACACGCGGACAATATGACAACCTGATGCTTATTACAAATTTTCAAATTGACATGTGAAAATATTGAAAATATACACAACCATTTTAATGCAAGTGAGGATCCCTATAGTTTGCATAAGTTTCCACATTTGGAATCAATATTTATTGAGATGCTATAAAAATAATATTTCAAGCTCACATTCATAGTCTAGCTTGAGATGGCTCTCTAAGACATCTAGTAACACTCCACATGTCTTGTCTATGCATCCATAATTGTTATGCATTCTACTGACAAATACAAGGGAAAGTATAGTAGTATTAGCAAACTTCCATTATTGGAGACAATGACTATGGATGTGAATAATTTTGTTAGAGGCCTTCCTTAGGACAACTTGAAGAGCTCCATATGTTGTCTCTTTAAAATAATAAATTGATAGGAAATACAATGCTAAATTTTTGTAACATGACATCTCTGTTGTCTTTAGAACTCTCAGGTAATGTTCTTTCAAACATTATTACAAGTCAAATAGGAAGTTAAAAAGATTAGTTCATTAAATATTTTAAGTACATGTAATGAGAATGGTAAAGAATTTTGTGTTCACTAATTCAATGAATGAATATATTTAAAGATGTTCTTCTCTAGATTATAAAGTTTTTCATTCATAGATTGGACCTTAGTTGTTGAAGGAGAATCTGTTTACTTGATATTTTTTAGATTTTTCTACTTTTGGAAGTTTTGGGTCACAACTCTTGGCCTTGTTTCATAATATTTAGATGGAATAGAGGCATAATCACATTTGAGATAATTGAATAAGAAATTGGTAGTGTCATTAGGAGTAGCCAAATGAACAAGGGCTAGTCCTGGAGAAAATGCTTGTAAAGATTCTAGCATTTATTTTAGATAGACATCGTACATTTTCTCTGCCTCTACCCTAGTCATAAACTTGGAAAGCCCATTGGAATGGTGCAATCACAAGCTAGGCTTAAGCAATGAATTTGTGCCAAAACTACCATTTTTGAATGACCCAAACAACCAGTATTTTGGCTTCTGCTCTTGAATTAGGTAGTGGAAAAGTTATATTAATTATTTTTTCACTTAACAAACTTTGGCTTTTGCATTTTAGGATTATTAATTTGTCTCTCATGCCACTTCACCCTTTTAATTTCTCATATGTTCCAAAATCGTAGGCTTGGTTGCTTGGGTGTTTGACCTCTTCACTTTTAAATCTTGAGACTCCTAAGATGTTGTCAACAATGAGGCATCTTTAACATCTCAATTTAAGAGATTCTTGATCCTTAATTCCCCAAATGTGGAGTATAGAATTTTTATGTGCCTCCAAAGTAGTGCTTTAATAGTTCTAGAGGGTACTTGCAACCTACGAAATAGCTTGATCTTCCTGAGATGTCATGGAACATATACAACTTTTATTATAAACAAAGAAAATCTGAATTCAATCATACATTCGTGAGTGGAGCCCATAATTCTATACTTCATCATGTATTAAATACTAAGAGCTATAGGTATACAGTCTATAGAAGTCAGAAATGAATCACAGTGTGCATAATTTAAAGTGAATTAACGGTGTAATTAGGAACATAGCTTAAGATTCTAAAATTTTACTTCTCAGGAGTACATGATTTGTTGCATGAGATGTGTTCAAGAAAATTACCTTCTTTGACCTACATGAAAATTCTTTTCCTTGCCTAGTTTGAGCCCCTATGCAATGCGATTGCGAAGGAACAACAAATTTTGTAAGAGACCCAGCATTTCTCAGAAATTTTTCATATTAATGACATATATAGAAACTTGTCTATTTGTTTGATTTCTTGAACATGTAATTTTAATAAAGGAGAAAAGAATCAAAGATGATGATGCTAGAAGAGCAGAACTCGAGTTACTTGTTTATGGATCACATATTATTTTATAATGCAATATCAAATAGTTTTGGGCCATTATAGCCTTATTTCTATACTTTCTCGCGGTGCGCTATCATTAAGAATACCATGAGATAAAAAATTAGATAGCCAATCAATTAGTCCAAAATTTTCTATCACATTAGCAGGCTAAAAATGACAATTAATGTATAGAGCGAGGAAAAAAGACCATAAAACAAACACCATATAAGAACAGGTTTAAAGAGTCTCGTGTCTATAAAATAGACAGCTATATACCAGCTACATAAATGTGAATCGGATAGATTTACACCTATGGACTCAGTTTTTTTCAAATTTTTCTTTCGTATCTCATTGATGGATAATTGTTTCACCTTAACTTCCTCTTCCCCTGTTGATATTTTTCAATAAGCAGCTTCCATCGCTCTACAAAAATCTGAAGCAAAGCCTTAGCCATGCCACGAACATCATCTTCTGCCAACTGTTTAATAGCAATTAAATCAGCTAATGGTTGCTTAGGTTTCCTTCCAACAACTTTTCCTTTGTAGATCATTTAATCTGTTGATAGCTACATGTTATCCTTGCCTATAAGAATCCTTGCTTGTAAGAAACCCTGAGTTCAGATTATACCTCCCACCCCACTATTATATTGCTCTCAGTACTCTCGGTGATTTGCCACAACGAATTTCTGAGTTAATTTTCTTCTTAGCTTCCTAACCCTGTCCACACTCATATTTCTTCTTCTTTCAAGTTTGAAAGAAAAGATGCAGTCTCGACTTCCAAGATAAGTTTCTAAAAGAAGAAGCATTTTATCTTTAGATTATTATAATATTATAAATTTTATATTTTTTTTAACAAAAACGTTTTTTTAGAAATCAAAAAAACCATATTGTTAAATTATGTAAAATAAATATTAAAAATGAACTACCTATAATGTTTAAGTTGAACAAGATTTATATTGGTTGAGTGACTTTGTCAAATTAAAAAAATTGGATTGAATTACTCCATTTAGTATCTGCCGCAGGAACTAATAAATCCATGTCCTGTAAAGTGAACCCGTGGAAGGCATAAATTCATTATTGTTGTATATGGAGAAAAAGTAACGCATTAGGAAAAAGAGATAAAAGTAATTGGGCCCCATTCCCGCCGCTCCTTTATTGCATTCTCTTTCTGGCAACGTCTATACAGCCACGAAAATGAATTTCTTTTTGAAAAGTTAGAAAAAACAATGTAAAGGGAGTGCATTTTCGTGGCTGTATAGCCACGGGCTCTCTACCTGTTCTCCGTCCGCGCACTCAGCTTTCGGTTAGCATTTGTCGAATGCTCCAACCTTCATCTCCGATCTAGCTAAGATTTTGTAGAATCTAAGCACGTGCACAATCAGATTTATAACGGCAAAGAAGATAAAAACCTAAATACACAATCCTTGGAATACAATCTATATGAAGAAGAGTACTCTTTGTTTTCTAGCAGAATCAAAAGAAGTAACTTTTATTATAGCAGCTCTTTCTAAGCGTACAAGCCTGTATATCAGATTACATTGATTATGTTTGTTTTCATTTTTTATTTTTTTATTAATAGAGCAAAACAACGCGAGTATGGACATCAGTTCAGGAGAAATACAGGAAATGTTACAAGGGCTTAATGGAGAAGCCAAGAGTCCACTTGCAGATTTAGGTGATTTGCGGGCCAAAGGCAACAACATGCTTCAAAACGGTGACTGGAAAGGAGCAATCGCATGTTATACCGAGTGTATAGACATTGCTCTAGAAAATAAAGAGGAACTCCGTAGCAAGGACGCCATGGACGAACTTGTGAGTTGTTACTCTAAAAGGGTAGAGGCATGCTTGAAGTTGGAGGAACATGGGAAAGCTGTAGCAGACTGCGAGAGAGCCCTGGAACTCAATTCCACTCACGCCAAATCCCTCTTTCGCAATCAGAGAGTATGACTTGCCTTGTTCATGCTTTCGACTGGCTCTAGGGCAGTCCCCAGATGCCAAGGAAATCAAGTTGCACTAGGACAAATTGAAGAAGCTAGATGAAGAAAACAAGCAAGGTAAGTTTGATCTCTCCGCCTATTTTCTGAATGCTTTTATAGCGTAAAATATGTCAGAGGTGGGAAGTTATTTTGGTCTAGTGATTATAGACAAATTGCCTACTCATGGATGTAGAATACGAACACCCAGACAATCTGATTTATAACAGCAAAGAAGACAAACAAACAAAAAAATAAACCTCTAATAATGAAGAAATAGAGTACGCTCTATTTTTTTCAGAGCAGAATCAAACAACTTTTTTTATTACAGATTATACTATTCCAAAAAACCATTACACTCAATACCATTGCTGATATATTTATTTAGATAAAGAACTAATTAAAACTACTACCTAATCTCAAGTTCTATACGGCATCTTCAGCATGATTGCATGCATTATTAAATATCAAATTTAGGAATTTGTATGACTACTAAAAAAAAACTGCCGATAACCATGCAATCTAACAACTATGCATGAAAGTTCTAATTTTAATTGTTGTGAACAGTGGTGGAACTGGAATTTTCTATTTCCGAGCAGCCGCAATCTTGGCGTTAATCTTCATACTCCCCCTTGATGCTGAGAGGGCCAACAATCTGATCTCTGAGTGTCAAAAACTGATCTTTTGCAACTGCCTTTGTTAAGATGTCTGCGATTTGCTCTTTTGTGTTGATGTACTTCAACTCAACCGCTTTATTTTGTACCAAATCTCTGATGAAATGTTGTTTCAAATCAAAGTGTTTGGTCCTGCTGTGATGAACCGGATTCTTGGCCAATTTAATGGCATTTATGTTGTCATAAAAAATCACAGTAGGCTGAACCTGTATCTCTCCAATTTCTTCAAGAAGCTTTCTAAGCCATAAAGCTTGTGTGCCAGCTGAAGTGACCGCAACATATATCGCTTCTGTAGAAGAGAGAGCAACCATACTTTGCTTCTTTCAACTCCATGTAATTAAACTAGAACCCAAAGAAAAACAATTACCAGATGTAGATTTTCGGTCATCCAAACAACCTCCCCAATCTAAATCACTAAAGCCAACAAGCTCAAACTTATTAGAAGAATAGTGAATGTCAAAATCTACTGCGCTTTTCACATACCTCAAAATTCTCTTGGCTACCTTCATATGTTCCTCTGATGGATCTGTCATATACCTTGAAACCAATGAAACTGAATAAGTAATATCAGGCCTTGTGTGAGTTAAAAACATCAAACTCCCCACAATACTCCTGTATAATGTCTCATCAACAATTTTAGCACCAACATCTCTACATAGTGTAACTCCATGAGCAATTGGAGTGGGAAGAGGTTTACAATCAACCATATCAAATTTCTTCAACATATCTTTTGCATACTTTTCTTGACAAATAAAAATTTCATCTTTACCTTGATAAATCTCCATGCCAAGAAAGTACTTCATGAGACCTAAATCTTTCATCTCAAACTCATTCATCATAGCAGCTTTAAATTCATCTTTCATCTTTGAACTACTACCCATATATAACAAATTATCAACATACAAACTCACAATGAGAATATCATTACCTTCTTATTTGTAGTAAAGGGTAGGTTCACTCTTACTTCTTTGAAAGCCATTCTACTAAAAATATCCATCAATTCTTGCATACCATGCACGTGGTGCTTGCTTGAGGCCATACAAAGCCTTCTTCAACTTGTAGACATAATCTGCTTTGCTTTGAATCTCAAAACCTTGTGGCTGTCCCACATATACCTCTTCTTCTAGGTACCCATTCAAGAAGGCACTTTTCACATCCATGTGATGAATACTCCATTTTTTTTGAGCTGCAAGAGAGATTAGCATCCTAATAGTTTCTTGTCTTCCTACTGGTGCAAAAGTTTCTTGATAATCAATGCCATACCTTTGAGTGAAACCTTTAGAAACCAATTTTGCCTTGTGTCTTTCAACACTCCCATCACTATTATACTTCGTCTTATAGACCCATTTTGTGCAATCTTCTTCTTCTTATGTGGAAGATCTACAAGCTCCCATATTTCATTCCTATGAATGGAATCCATCTCTTCATTCATTGCTTGCATCCAAACCTCATTAGTGCATGCATCTTCAAAACATGATGGCTCAAAATCAGCTTTAGCAAGTAATGCAAAATTTACTGTCTCACCAATTGGATCTTCTTCATGTGCTTGATTTTGACACATCTCATAGATATCACTCAATCTTCTTACCTTCATTGGAGGACTTGAGGATGGACTTGCTCTTGGGATTGGTGAGGGGTTTCTTGGTGGGCTTGGTGATCTTGAAATAGAACCATTAGCTGGCTGCTCATTATCATTATCAGCAATATCATCATCACCCAAAACTGATTTTGGCTTTCCAACATGTTATTTTTGATGACCATAAACTCCCTCTTTATCAAAAATCACATCTCTTGAAACAACAATCTTATTAGTAATAGGATTGAATAATCTATAAGTTTTTCTTTCCTCACTATAGCCCACAAAAATACATGATTCACTTTAACATCTAGCTTTTTCCTATTCTGATCAGGGATGGGAACATAAGCCAAACAACCAAAAACTTTAAAATGATTTACGTTAGGCTTTTTTCATACCATGCTTCATATGGAGTCATCTTGTGTAGGGCACTTATAGGACTCCTATTGAGAATATATATGGCTGTAGCAACTGAATCAGCCCAATAAGAATTTCTTCAAACCTTTGGTTTGTAACATGCTCCTTGCCATTTCTACCATAGTATGATTCTTCCTTTTAGCCACTCCATTCTATTGGGGTGTTTATGTAGTTGTGAGTTGTCTTTTGATGCCATTCATTTCACAAAAATTTTGAAAATCGTTTGAGCAAAATTCTCCTCCTCGATCTGTTCTCAAACATCTAATTGTGTTCCCTTTCTCATTCTCTACAAGAGCTTTAAACCTCTTAAATGCATCAAAGGCTTCATCCTTAGTCTTCAAAAAATATACCCAACACATGCGTGAGTAATCATCTATAAAAGTAATGAAATATGATGACTTACCCAAGCTTTGTGTTTGCATTGGACCACAAATATCTAAATGCATAAGCTAAATTGGGTATTGGGCCCTCCATGCATTTCCTTTTGGAAATTATTCCCTTGAATGTTTTCCTTTTGCACACCCTTCACAAATCTGTTTATGCTATTCAACCTTAGGCAATCCAAAAACTAATGCATTTGATGTTAGATTCTTCAAACTATTGAAATTCAAATGGCCATACCTGAGATGCCACAACCAACTTTTATCCTCATAAGCCATATTGACAAGCTGATTGTCATTTTGACCAAACTTCAAAGGAAACATCCTATTCTTTGTCATAGGAACAACTGTAATCACTTTATTTTTTTGATTCTTATCATAGATAGTACATTGCATGTTTTCAAATACCACTCTATAATTCTTCTCACATAGTTGCCCAACACTCAATAAATTATGCTTCAACTTGGGAGTATAATAAATATCTTGAACACTTTTCATAACTTCCTTTGTCTGAACATCCATGGCTCCTTTGGCCACAACATCCACAGTATTGTTATTACCAAGGGTAATATTGGATTTGTAACTATCATCAAGTTTTGAAAATATTTCTCTGTTACCAGACATATGGTTAGAGCATCTAGAATCTAAATACCAAACATAATTCACATTACTTTCACCTTTCCCATAACACAAAAATAAATTACCCGAGGAAGGATCCTCATCTTGTTGGGCATAATTTGCATTATTGTTACCTGATTTCAGTCTACACTCTCTCTCAAAATGTCCATACTTATTGCAATGATAGCATTGGATGTTCCTTTTATTAAATCTGCCTCTACCTCTTCCTCCTTGAGCACCTCCTCTTCCTCTAGATCCTCTTGAAAAATTCTAATTTTGGCCCCTTCTCGAGCCTTTGTTGTTGTTACTACTGCTGCTAGCACCATCGTTCTTTGAAATTTGCAATTGGGAAGCAAAAGCCTTCTCATTAACACTGGTAGATGTGTCCCTTATTCTATCCTCATGTGATATAAGAGATCCAACCAATTCATCATACTCCATGGTAGCTAAATTTTTGCTTTCTTCTATGGAAATTACTACAATATTCCATCTTGGGGTTAGAGATCTCAATACCTTTTGTATTATTTGCGCTTGAGCAATAGATTCACCCAAAGTGGCCATTTTATGAGTCACATCTTTCACTCTCACACAAAAATCTTCGACACTCTCTATCTCCTTCATCTTCAAGTTCTCATATTCTCTTTTCAAGGATTGTAGCTTCACAACCTTGATCTGTTGATTGCCATGGTAAGCATCTTTTAGAGTCTTCCAGGCCTCTTTTGTTGTCTGTGCATCAGAAATTTGGGGAAACAAGCTCTTATCAAGAGCCATCTGAATGTGAAACAATGCCATTGCATTCTTCTTCTCAGCTTCTTTCTTCAATCTCCTGTCATTAGGTTGGAGAGTATTCAAATCTGTAGGCTCTTCATATCTGGATTCAACGATCTCCCAAAAATCTTTCCCAATCAAAAAAGTCTTCATCTTAATTGACCAATATTGGTAATCAACTCCATCAAACTCTAGGATTTGCAAATTCTTTGCCATGCTGCTGTCTTCCAAACACCTTCAGCTCTGATACCAAATGTACAATATGAACACCCAGACAATCTGATTTATAACAGCAAAGAAGACAAACAAACAAAAATATAAACCTCTAACAATGAAGAAATAGAGTACGCTCTATTTTTTTAAAGCAGAATCAAACAAATTTTTTTATTACAGATTATACTATTCCAAAAAACCATTACACTAAATACCATTTCTGGTATATTTATTTAGATAAAGAACTAATTAAAACTACTACCTAATCTCAAATTCTATACGGCATCTTCAACATGATTGCATGCATTATTAAACATCAAATTTAGGAATTTGTATGACTACTAAAAAAAATTGTCGATAACCATGCAATCTAACAACTATGCATGAAAGTTCTAATTTTAATTGTTGTGAACAGTGGTGGAATTGGAATTTTCTATTTCCGAGCAGCAGAAATCTTGGCATTAATCTTCAATGGATGAGGTTTGGTTGCTACCAAGGATGTTGAGACCGGAGACACTTTGCTTGTGGATAATGCGATTTTTGTGAGTGGCTTGTATTTTAGATCGATGCATTTCCTATGGAAGAGAACCCTCCCACCATGCTGGAGGGTCTTCATCGAATGGCAGTGGAGAGAGCAACCGCTTGGGCAATGTCATGTCCTAGGATTTTGCAGTAATTGATGTACCTTACTGAATCATTTTAGCGAGAGGAGACACTACTACATCATAATAAGTTTTACTACATTTGTTAAAGATGAAATTCATCTTTTGTCTTTAACTTTCCTTTAGCCTTTTTAGCTACTTAAAAAAAATAAAAAAATTCACTTTGTCGATATACAAAAAAACTTAAAAGTCAATAAAATAATTAAGTGGGAAAGAAAATTTGTTCAGTTAAAAATAAATTAATAAACGAAGGATATTTTGGAACACAACTGCTAGGGTTTTAACTGAGGGAAGAGCATGGAATTGGCAGAGTGCGGTGAAGAGAACTAGGGAGGGAGAATACAATAAATATACCCCGTGACATGTTCTACGAATTCAACCAGCATGGGCATGGTAGGGGAATTGATGCCAATAAGAAGCATCATCACCTAGTAGAGGATGTGTTAATCACCATTATGTATATAAGCCATTTTCTCTACTATTTCCACTTGACAGGATGGAAAAACAAAATTTGTACAGAGGATGGGAATAGGAAGAAATACGGAAGCCGCTCTGTCAAGAGGCGGTGGAAGAGGTAGCAGCAAAGCCCATCCTTGTAAGGTTACTCTTCTCCACTATTTTCACCCACAACGCATTTGAGAGCATGCTAGCGTTTCATCTAGTGAATGAGCTTTCAATCACCTCTTTGCTACCTATCATAGAGATCTACAACCTATTTATTGATGTCTTCAAACAAAACCCTCAAATATGCCCTACTCAGCTTAAAGGTTTTCCTTGCCTACCAAGCACACCATGTGGCACATTCCTTCTAGTCTCAGGGTCAATTCTCAGTTGCTCTGGTTATCTAGAGTAGGGTTTTTGGAATGTTCGCTATGGACATCCACCCTGTCACTAAGATTAGGGAGGGTGTGCTTTTTGACCATGGAAGAGAATTGTCATCAGAGAGACTGATGTTATTGGTGGCAACGTCACTATTTTTCTCAATGTTAGACTTCCTTTCGGCTGCAACACTTAACAAAGCCGCTGCCACATTCAACAACAAGGTAATGTTCCTAACATTCAAATTCAACAAGAGTCCTTTTCTACCCTTTTTTCATTGTTCTTCCTTTATTCCCATTTGTATAGTGAAGTTTAAATTATATAACAAATATTTGAGATTTTTCCCTGTTTGTGCCTTTTATCAAAAAGAAGAAGCATGAGATCTGCTATTAAAACAATTGTAGGAAGCAGAACAAACCCCTACCACATTAGACAGTGAATAAAAATCTATGGCAAAAATACAAAAATAAAACCATGATTAGGGTACACTCTCTAAATGACCTAGATTCACTAAGCACAAACCTTGTTGCTACAATAGCATACACTTGATGCTTGTTTTGTGATATTTTAGCAAATAGTTCAAGTGCATTGTGACCATCTTTAGCTCATTTGGTATTATGCCAAACAACTCATGTCTATCATAAATGGAAATTGGGCTAATGTCAATTTCTATAGATAGTAATATATTAATAGAACTATAAGAAGATTAATGCCCTTTTTTGAAGTTCAAGAGTATATGGTGGTGATCTCTTAGCTCTCTTCTATGTTGCTATGTTCACCTTCAAAATGTGTCTTTAATTTTCTAATTTTTTTTTTTGATAATGAACAACCAATTATCCAGATTCGTGATCTCTTTGTTTAAGTAGATGATTATAACTTGCTGAGGACGTACACAACTATAGTAGAGACATCCTTCACTTGAGTTGTTATGATTAGGAGGATTCATTCTTTCAGTCACTTAAAAATGAACCTGGCCCTCACTTTTCCTCAATGAATTCGTACCTTGAGAGATGAAACAACATCTCCACCGAATGGGTTACAACCTCTGGGATGAAACTTTCTTCCCTATCTCTTGATTTATTTCATGTTCTAATTAAACTCTCGATTCTCCAAATGGTATCTTCTGCTCTTTTATTGTTCAAACATATTTAAATTCCAATTGGGTAGGAGTCAATACTCAACATTGTGAACCAATGTGTAGTTTGAGTGGGGTAAATCTTTTCTTGGTTTTGTAAGGGGTGGACACTTTTGGCAGCACTAGTTACTTTCTCTGAGACTAGGTATAGTCTCAAACTTGCTAGGACTACTTAGGTTGACTATTATATGTATATGGAGATTTTGAACTACTGAGCCCATACTTGGCATCCTAATAAGTCAGAGTCGTCTAGTGAAATTGTATGTATTTTAACCCCTTGAATTATAGGTGAAAAAACTAACCCCCCAACTATCATTTAGTGATTGGGACTTCCTGGGTAGAACATGCAAATCCTAACATTGATACTGAAGATGATTAGGTCATGGTAAATCATGAGGATGGAAGTGATACACTAGAAAGCTTTCTTATTTTATCATTTAACCAAAGTTTACGATTCACATTCTATTCGTTTCACATACAAAGCCTGGGGTCTAATGTCTGCAGGTTATACTTAAGGGCCTGACGTGCAAGAGAACATTGAACCCCTAATATTGATACTAAAGATAATAAGATAATGATTAATCATAATAATGGAAGTGATACACTACCAAGCTCTCTTATTTTGTCATCTCAACAAAATTTCACAATTCATGTTTTATGCCTTTCGTTAGAATCTTAAGTCTGCTTAGCATTCTCTACTCAAGGACTTGGTGTATGGTGCATAGGTTCTAGCTACTACAATTTATTATGAACTCAATTCTAATTCTAGACTGAACTATAATAGTGTATTTGAAGTTCCATTGATTGATATTTTTTGTGCACTAGCAGTTGTTGTATGTCCTTTCATTTATTTATAGAAAGGTTAGTCAATTACATTAATGCTCACCAAATATACTAGTAGATATTCACAATTGTATAGGTTATGTAAGTGCTTTCAAAGTGAAATTTTTCTTTGTATTAGATTATTAATTCATGGAATATTAGTTCTAGCTAATCTCAAACTCTTTAAAAGTTTATTTACATCGAAAAGTTGTAAATTATAAATCTGCTTGCTTTTATGCATGCATTATATACATGAAACCATTTTTATGAATTCATTTTGGACTATATGTCCAAGTTTCTAGTGTGGGGCTTGAACTCATTCTTATAGACTGCACAACAGAGTGTCTTTTAACCATAACAACATCAACTAACTAGTTTCCTTTCTCATATGGGTTCCTCAAAATGAAAATTGTAATAAAATCAAGCTGATATACAAAAACGAGAACATAAGTGACATATGTAGATCCAAACTTCTTTATTTGCTTCTTTCTTTCTTCATTTTCTGTTTTGATCTTTATATGACTATGAGCTCAGAAACATTGCTGCTGTCTATGATTGGTCCAAAGCGTTTAGTGCTATATTAGGAGAGCCCAACTACAAGGAGGCGTTAAAAATAAGCTTTGATAGAAACCTATGCGAAGAAACCTAAGTTATTGATCGTGGTATTGGTTTGGTCTCAGGTTGAGGAGTTTGCTAAAACAAATTCAAGTTGGGTTCATGCATACAAACACATGTATGTACATATAGTAAAATTCTTTGCCATATAATAAATTGATATAGCAATATAGAGATATATCTAATATCCATCTATATAAATATAAATAAGAAATGCATAAATACATTAATCCTAATTCACTCTATCTATAAATGGATTGATGAAATAGCCATTCATTTGTAGACGTAGAAGTGGGAAATATGTGGTCCACACGCATGGGTGAGCAAACCAAAAAATCATGCATTATGCAGCCAGGCCCTCTATATTTGTGTACAGCAAAAATGAATTAACGCATCACTTAGGAATCTATTAGTAGGGGAGGATAAGGGGTAGTGAGTCTTAAATCTATTTGCGCACTCCTTGTCAATCTTTGGATCTCACGTTTGTTAATCTCAAGGCTTGAGTGCCAGCCAATAAGAACATGCAATATTAAATTTGAAGTCAAATGCAGGGAACATTTGAAAATATAATAGAAATTTGTCCGATTTTCTACATAATTTGAAAAATGTTCGAAGATTCATCACAGGTTTGTATATGTTCATACAGGTTCAATACACAGAAATATGTTAATACGTGTTCACATATAAATGGAAGAAATTTTCTTGCAACAATCAGTCTTTGCATGCGCAATAACATTTGGTCAAAAATGAACATTTTGAACAAAAAAAGCAAAATTTCTCATGTTTTATCTGATTGAAAAGAACCCCGATCTTCTTTTAACATAAGGTTATATTTAATCTACTGAAATGTATCTTACCATGTATTTTAATAGAAAATAAATTTCGCTAATCTTGATTTTTTGAAATGACAAATAGCTTCATTTTGACATTTATTTTGCCTCTAGTTTCATTTCTCTAATTTTAATTCTATTTATTTTCATAAAAGGATTATAGAAATATTGTAAAGAAAGTTGAAGTGAATATCTCAAAAAATATACTTGTAGCCAGTTTTAAGATAAGTGCTTTACCTACCAGTTATGGAAACTTTGTGGAGCTTATAGAAGTTTTGGTTAAGTTTTGTCTAGAAATACATCACCTTTGTCTTTTTATAATTATAATGATATATATCTTGTATTCTTGTTAGTACAAGCACTATAAAAACAACTTTTCACTACGGAAAAAGGATGAAGCATCAATTCTTGATAATGTAGCAATATTATTTCAAACTATTTTAGAAGTTGTTAGTTGTGATATGATGCTTAATGAAATTAGTTAAATGTTCTTCCTTGATCAGTTTCATTATAAAATCTGCCTCCTTTCATTTATGGGTATTTAGTCACATCTTTATGCACTCCTTCTTTGTTTTATATTATTTATTTAACTCCCAACTTTGCAAATAGAGGAGTAACAATAGTAGGGAGATGCATTTCCATAGGGTTTTGCCCTCCATTATTCTATGATTCTTGGTATCTCTGTTGTCCTTTGAATTATTGTTATCATCTCTTTTGTATGATTTAGTTTTTGATTGATCAAGGGACCATTGGAAATAAATATTTATCTATTTTGTGTTGACTCCTTTTCTTTTTAACTATGCCAAAGCAGGAGAGATCCAAGAGATCCAAAAGGGATAGTAGGAAAGGGAAGTGATGATTTAGGCAGCGATTGGGTTTAATAGAAAGGAAAAGACTTGCATCCCAAAATGGTAAAATGCATATTTTTTCAAATGTCTTTTCATTATGTCTCAAAAGCTTAGTAACTAGAGGTTTTCCACCACTGCCAAGCTGTGGGTTTGTTAAAAATGGCATTTTTTAATTTCTTAGTTGTGGGAAAGGTTGTTGCTGCCTTGGACATTTTTTGCTACCACCACCACTGAGGCTCTTTCTCATCATGAAATCTAATGGCATACTTGCCATCAGGTACCATATGAATGGGAAACACATTCTGGTACTATATGCTTGGGGAATTGTTTATTATTATTTTTATTGCATAGAGGTATGATTTGATTTTTGTTGGATATCATATCATACAAGTAATTTGTGGTTGAGTTCATAATGTAGTTCATTTATGATCTTCATTATATTTGTTGTGTTTTACGCATCATATTTTTTATCTATGCTTTCTTACAGTATCATTATCGTTGGTCATGATTCAATGCTTCTCGATTCATTGGCACCATGAAAATCATTGTGTTAGTAAATATATTTGTTCTTCTTTGATTATGACTCTTGAATGCCCAAATTAGGAACAATATCTAATTACAAATAGTTGTAAAGCCACTTATGGATAGTCTGGCTTTTCTCTTAATTGATAGGTACAGCTCCCTATGGTAGATTTGCAATGAATTATGTTTTGTTTCTAAAACTAAATGGGGGTGTGTTCTTGACCCAAGAATAGAAGAGGTAAAACCAAGCCAGACCTAAATAGGATCTAACTCAGGCAAAAAGGATTTCTAAAGGATTGATTAAGTTTATGAACCCACACATTTTATGAATTCACAAAGCTTAACAACATAACAATTAATACTGAAATGAATTAATTAGAATCTAAACTACAGTTATTTAAGGAAAAAATGATTAAGGGATCTCTCTTTGAACATGGAATGACACTACTTATCACACTTGTTTGCTGCCTTGAAACAGGGGAATGAAACTATGTTCTTTCCTTGCCTCAATCCAAACAAAAGAGAAAACATGTAACTACAACTAATAGAAATGGAACAGAAAATAGTTGATATAAAATACCATTAAATTGACTTTCTGCAACATCAAGTACTTCACACCAAAAATTCATCAACCCTTTATTAATCTTTCAATTTCATACATATAGGATTTTGAGATGACCATTACAATAGAAGTTCAATCAGTTCATCTTCTCAAAAATGACAAATGGCAAGACACCAGTCTTCCATATTACAATAATTACATAAGAAAGAAAAAAGGGAGAAAAATGTGAATCTCTTTGACTTCTTCCCCTTTTCAACTTTTGTTCTATAGGCCTTAGCAGCAACTATGATTGGGATTAGCTTGTCATGCTTAGGCATGAGTATGTTGGTGTATCTCAAGAGCCACTTGGAATGTTCCCTGGCCAACTCCTTCACAACATTCAATTGATTTGGCAATTCCTCCATAGCCATGTGTGTGCATCCGTTGATTTTCTGGAGTTCTGCAACTTTTCTTTAACTACTATAAGACACATCAGTCAGACTATCTAAGAATTTGGAGAAGTTCTCCTTCATGACATTTACCCCGATGAGTGCTTTCCCTTGGCCAATAGTCTATGAATCTATGTGTAACCCCTTCATGAGTTCAAATCCTCTATCTTGGGTCTTCTTTGCCTTATCCTTTATTTCTTTAAGCCTCTTTTCTGCCAACAAGATCATTTCTGACTTGAACTGCATGCTCTAAAGCCATTATAACAGAGGTTCGTCTCTCTTTGGCAAGATTTTTGCTTCAACAACTTCCTTTGCCTTCATTTGAATGATCATCTTCAGAAGAGAGATACAATCATTGTACTTCATCCTTTCTCCGACTAGAGTATTGTTATTTGATAAGATGTTATCTTTCTCTATTTCTAATCTCAGGATAACATTGCCAATTTGTTCTATAATAGCAACTCCCTCTAATTTGAGCTTTCCAATCCATTCTCTACCTTTTTGGCAAAAGTTCCTATCTTCCTAAAGTTGAGGGATGAGGGCCTGAACCTCAGTATTAGTAGGATTTTTGGTTATTGATACTCCTGAGATAGTTGCCAATGGAGTGACCAGTTGTCTAATGGATCTGTTCAACTCTTCTAGCTTATCTTTCATCCTAGTCTTTGACAACTTTAGAATTTCTAATTTTTCCTCAATCACTTGATTGGCTGACTTCCACAAGCCAACCTTGGTGTCATCTTTGGCCTCTCCAAGGTCAACTCTTTTATCTCAGCCTTCATCCTAGTCTTTGACAACCTCAAACTTTCTAATTGTCCATCAATCACTTCATTGGTTGACTTCCACAAGCCAACCTTGGTGTCGTGTCTGGCCTCTCCAAGGTCCACCAAGTGTAGAGTAAAATCATCAGCAATCATATCTTCAATTCTTCCTCCTTTGTTGGGCTTAGCCATCTCCATTGTCAAGTGCACTATTTTTGGATCTTGCCCAAGTATAGACAAAGTTTTCTACTTCTTTACCTTGGTTAATGCAGATCCAAAATGAACTACAAGGGATATGGTGTCTTTGGCTGGAGCACTTTCATCTTTCCTTTTTCTCTCTCTCTAGAGTATCCTCTAACCAGGAATCAGTGCCTATCACTTTGGAGGCCATCCCAAGTGATTCTATACTAAACATCTTCTTCTTAACTGGAGTGACTGTCATCACAGTTGAAGAGAAGGGATTCTTTGGATCTGGAGAAATGAGCTTGGAAGAGCTCTGGCCTTTATCCACCTCTTGAGTTTTCTTCATTGCCTCATCAAACTCAGTAGATTCACTACTATTTCTCTTTCCATCTCCCAAATCTACTATCTGTATTGGGGAGCCACTTGGTTGCAGAAGTGTAGCACTTACTGGTGGAACAGAGCTATGATGAGGAGAGGGAACTAGAGTAACATGGGGAGAAGGAACTAGAGAAACATGAGGAGATGGAACTAGTGTGACATGAGGAGATGGAACTATGAGTGGTAGCACTATCCTTTGGCTCCTTCATCTTCTTCTCTTCAATACCAATTTAACTGGGAGGGAGCCATCATGACAAGTCTTAGCTATGGGAATTCTCTTGTCTGGAGGTTGGTCACCTCCTCCCGAAGGTTGAGCTGGTCCTTGAGTGGTAGCTAGTGTTACACCTAGTGTGGCACTCTGGGAGGAAGAGGGAGTAGCAGCTATTGGAGAAGCTTGAGTGGTTGTGTTTCTAGTCCGACTTCTTTTGGCCATCTATTCGACCCACTTCCCAGTTCTCTTGATGATTTGGGCCATCATGACATCTAAATCTTCCTCAGCATTCTCATAAGGCTCCAAACTGATAGGAGTGCTCCTTATCTTAGTAAAATATGTATTACTATACATATTTTGTCCATCGTCCTCCAATCCTTCAACATTGAAATTAATACCATATGTTTTAATTTGCTCCACTATGAGTCTGGCGAAAGCACGATCTCAACTTTCAAATTCATCTTTACAATCTGCCCAATAGTCTTCAACAGTGGTAATGCATTTGATCACATTCCCAATTTGCAACACATCCTTAGCATATCCATTCAGATCAAATATAGGTCTAACAACCTCATACGCCTCCGATTTGTATTTCATCTCGAACACTTTGAGCATATTCTTTGCGTCAAAGCAGGACTCGCAATTGTAAGCTCCAAATTTCATAGGGAATTCATACCCTTTCTACTTCAAGCTTTTGCTTAACACATTCGCCTGGACCACCTATCTCATGATCTCTATCAGCACGATCATGTCACTCAGATACCTAGGCAGCTTCAAGGGGAATCCATCAAAAGTTGCAAGATGCAAATATGAGAAAGATGAGAAATAGATAAAATAGTTTCCAAACTGAATAGTAGCCGCCATTGCCTCTGGGTTAAATCTCCTCTCCGGGCATCCTTGGAGTTCCTTGCAAATTCTCATTGTGAATGCATCATTAACCTTGACATACTCTACATAGCTATTTTTCAATTGCAAACATGGATAAAACTCATAACACTTCACATCATCAAGAAAGTTTTCTATTCTTGGAAGGCCTGGCCATAACTATAGAGATGCTAGCATATAAATTAAAAAAGAAGACATATAGAAGGTGTAGTAAAACTTTGCGGCACTAAGAGCTCTGGAAAAATTTTCACTTACCTCATGGGCCCAATCAATACATTGGGTATCTGAACAAATAACTTGTACCAGAAAGAAATATTGCTCGACAAAATTTAGAGCCTCTACCTCACCTTTCAGTCTATGCAGGAGAACCAGAATGTCTACAATCTCAGGTTTGAGGTCAGTACCAAATAGAGTTTTGGGGACCTTACTCTTGGCACCCCATGGCTTTTGGAACCAGAATTGCATAATTTCCTTCCTCCACACAATCTTCTTCATGGAGAACTCAGAGATTGCTCCTCCTATTGTCAATTCTGAAAACTCCTCCCATTCTGGAACTCAGAGGCAATTCACCACAGTTTTCCTATCAATAGATATTCACACTGTATGATTAGGTAACACAATTTGTCTAGTGTCTAGATTGTAGTGATTTATGCATTCACAAATCAATTCTAGAGCTTGGATTGCCACCGAGAAACCAGCTGCCTCCACTAGTCCACTTCCTTAGAGCTTCTCAGTTATAGGATGAATCAGCTCCGACCTCAGCCTCCTTTGGAAATCTTGCATATGATAAAAATGGAGTTAGGTATTTGTAAAGTTTTACAATGTGGACTTGATTCCATTTAGTCCATCAAACCCTCCAAATCTAGTTTCCATTCTATCTGAGGATGAAGTAGACTGAAAATTCGAATTTAGATGAGGAACAAGATATCGAATTCGCAAACATAGAGTATTTGAAAGTGTTGTGCAATTTAATAGCATAACAGTTCAAGAAAAACCAGTAGTTTGAATAACTGTTATGTTTCCCTCTATATAGGAATCCTAATTCATCTGTTAATCTTCAGGATTCATGCCACACGAATGAATTAAAGGATAAATCTATTGAATTAGTAAATGCAAGAGCTTCTAAAGGACATGTCGATGTCCTTTCACTGTTTCCATTGGCCTAACAGTAACTTTCCTTTCTTTCACACTTACCTTTCCATTTTCCATTTAGTTTCAAAGAATTAAGAATAGAATACTCTGTAAAGAAATATCTGCCTAATTGAATTGTGCTTAGTATACCTTTTCTGCAATGGTTAGATTGTTTCCATTATCATCTTAAGATGTCCTATATGTAATTTGTGAGTTCAATCCACTTATAGAGTTGAATTCTACATCTGGGGGTCTTCAAGACCTACAGCTAGATCTGAGAGTGATTTTCATGGAAAGGGCTCAAAGATGATGTTCAGAGGTAAGTCAGGGAGTGTGTGGTTTTTCAATAGAATAAGGGAGAGCACACATTTCCTACAGGTTTATTACAGCCCTTGCCCATTCCTAATAGGAAATGGGAAAGTATTTCGATGGACTTCATCATTGGTTTACCACGAGTGCAGGGAAGAGATTGCATCTATGTGGTGGTGGACCACTTGACAAAGTTTTCTCACTTCTTTGCTATTCCGTCCACTTACACAGCAACACAAGTGGCAGATCTTTTCTTTAGAGAGATATTCAAGTTACATGGGCTGCCCAAATTCATTGTCAGTGACCGAGATTGTATGTTTATGAGTGTTTTTGGCAAGAGTTGTTTAGGTTGTGTGGTACAGATCTTACACCTAGACTAGTTATCATCCACAAACAGATGGGCAAACAGAGATTGTGAATAAATGGGTGGAAGGATATTTGAGGAACTATGCAACTGCACAAAAAAATTCTTAGATCAGATGGTTTCATATGGGAGAGTATTGTTATAACACCACTTATCATATGCCCATCAAGATGACTCCTTTCATGGCACTCTATGGTTATGAAGCACCTAGCTTCATGGATTTAGTTTTGGGGGACAGTAGAGTGCCCAAAGCCAAAAACTTATTGTAGGATAGTCAGGACATCCTGAAAGTGCTCAAAGAGAATATACAATAGGCCCAGAATCAATAGAAATTATATGTTGATCAACACCAAATAGAGTGTAGCTTCGAGGTAGGGGATATGGTTTACTTGAGGCTACAACCATATAGACAGTCATCGCTCAAGAAGAGCGGAGCTGAAAAGTTGAAACCTAGATTTTATGGTCCCTACAAGGTGATTTGCAAAGTGGAAAAAGTCGCCTATGAGGTTGAGCTTCCAGAGGGCAATCGAGTGCACAATGTGTTTCATGTGTCTAGGCTTAAGAAAGCCATTGGTCAGAATGTAGTGCCTTCTGTAGATTTACCCCCTTTGGATGAGAAGGGGAAGCTTGTGTTAGTACCCGAGGCTATTCTGAACACTAGAGAGAGGAAGCTTAGAAACAGGATAGTGAAGGAGTATTTGGTCAGATGGAGAGACCTGCCGGAGGAAGATTCTACATGGGAGAGTGAGCAGGTTATTCAGCAGGCTTGACTGAGATTGTTTGAGGACAAGTAATTTCAAGGGGGGCAGGTTGTAATGTCCCCATTTTAGTAGTTGACCAAGTGTGTGTGCATTAGCCTTGTTCTACATGGTCCCGAGGGCTAAGAAAGGGTTTAATGGGATCATGGAGTGCTTTGGCCTAGTCATTTCCAGTTTCGGCCAAAACGAAGTTGATTTACTCAGTTTCAGGCATACTTACTATTTTTAGTAAGTTAGCAGGACACAGTGCAAGTCAATTTTGGTGATTGGATTTGATACTCCTCGGTGAGAGCTTTCCGATAAGCTATCACTCGCATTATTCGGAGTTCGATTCCTAATACATTTTAATGCTTGAAGTTTTATTAAAGTAACGTCTAATTTAATTGTAAAATATTAAAGTGTTACTTTAATATTTATTTTATGGGGATGTGTACCCAAGGGAGACATAAGGGGTATTTTAATATATGTTTTATATACTACACATCTTTTATTCCACATTGCCCATATGAGTTGAGCGGACCCTTGGAAATAAAATAAAAGGAAGCATTTGTGGCTTTATTAGACAGGTTGAATATGAGAAGAAATTGGTGTGTGAGTTGCAGCTTTGTTCTTGGCATTTGAGGATGTCTATCCTCTCTTGTAACATTCTAGACATCATTCCCTTGGGGTTTGGCCTTTGGAATTCTTTGTTATTGGCTTCATTATCAGGCAATTTAGTTGCATTTCCAGCTACAGGCAGGTTTGGTATTTTGCTCATATCTTCTTCACTACTTTTTCGATGCTTATGCCACTTTGAGGGAATGATATTACGAAGGTAGTGGACTGATTGAAGGATAAAGCACTATAGTAGCAAGTTTGAAAGCATGGGCTGGAGTATTATGTCAATACTACTGAAGTAATTAGTGAGTTGATAAATCTGCCATGTATTTGGTTTTATGAATTCTGAAAATAACATTTTATTAGCAGTAGTTCATTTCCACTTTGCGTATTATTGTAGTTTCTTTCTTGTTTATGTTGTATGATACCAATTCCATGCACAAAACACAACAAACAAATAAATGTTTGATGTCCAGAGTTATAAGGGTTTAAAACATTAAATGGAGAAATAAGAGGTTGAATGCAAACTGTTTGACAAAATTCCTTTCAGCAAATTGGTTTAGTTTTTTGGGACATCCAAGGGTGCCCATTACAACAAATCTATTGAATACTAACTAATTTCTCAAGAAAGAATTTTTTTGTGTGCATACCATTGATAGCCACAACCATTCCAAATAAGGAAAAAATTCTATCTGTGGATATCCATTTCATTTCTCTTTTCTACGTTCTACCAGGCATGCTTTTCAACCTTCCAAGTACACAACATGTCATTACAGCATAAGCTCAATCTGGGCATTGCTGGTAGGAGTAGCCATTCATTTTTATTTAGGTAGCCATTGAATGCCTTGACCCCCCAATAATCAAACAGGGGATGACTTAATTAGACTCCTACCAGAAAATAGGAAATCTAAACATTTTCTTCTTGCAATCAAATGTTGTTTCCCTATTTTGAGCATCTCCAGTGGCTGTCTCAGACTACTTCAATCTATTGTCAATGAGAATGAAAAGAAAATCCAAATATTTAGGGGTGTTACTCTGCCGAGGAAAAATATTTTTGCAGCATGTCAAATGAAACTGTTAGATACAAGATGAGATTTATTCATTTCCTGAGGTATATGCAAGAATGTAGAAACTTAGATAAGGCACGTGGACTGTCTGCATGTTTAGGCTAGGATTGTATTCAACATTTGGGAAAAAATACGTAATGGATTTTATTCTCAAATGAGAATTTAAGATACAATGTAACACATAATGCTTGAACAGAACCCTAATCACCAGCTGTTAGGCGTCTGCAAAATGGCAACTCCAAAACTTTAATTCTCACCCTCCGTCCTCTGTAATTCAGTGCTCTCTTTCAAAGAATCTATAGTGCCTCCAGTTTGGCCACTGAGAATCTGCCAAGGCTGATATTGTACAAGTGGTTGTTAAATCTCGATAAATTCTAGCTAGCAAACATTGTTTATAATTATAGCCTACTGTCAATACTCTGTAGAGTATTGGCCCCAAGTTTTCTCCCTTTCAGACTCCTCAATATTTCTGCCTTCTCTTGTGTTGATAAGAGTGTTTCCTTTGTGGCAATTTGTATTGCCATATTTAGATCCAAGGAAATTGCATTTCAAATATTTTTTTATTAATATTTACCTTTTAAAACATGCAACTTCATTAAAATAGAAGCAAAATTGAATATGAATGTTGGAAAATTTTGAAATCTGACCAGCTAGTTTCATTTGGTTTAATCACAATTTGATGCATTGGCAATAGTTTATGCGATATCTGGTAGGAACTAAAAATAGAAATTGACATCTTGCTGACGAGATTTAGCATTTGTTTTCATAGCTAGAACTAAATCTATGTCCATTGGATAACTCTTTTACCCAAAGGAAATCATATTTTAGTCTTTAATTATCCAAAAAGATGAAAGTGGTGCAAAGGATTAGGTTTTGAAAGAGCCTTGTCTCAACAAAAGTAGACATCTAACATACACTTTTACATCCTCTACCATGGTTACATCAATTGATGTCATCTTCTTTGAACCTCTAAACACACATGCATAATGAACCTTTGGAAACAAAATTAAAATGTTAAAATTTCTTATTTTTGCAGTTTGCATAGTGGGATGTATTGAAATGTGTAGCTCATTATATGAGTTGTTCAGTTTTTATTTTTTTATTTTTCTAATAATTTAGGAAGGTGCTTGAAAAATAAACTTAAATTTTAAAATTTTCAATTAATCCGAGTGTTTGTTTTTAATTATCTGTGATTTCTTTTTATTTGGAATTTTATTTTGTTTCTTATTGGCATCTCTAATTTCTTTGGCAACTTCTGAATTTAGTAGTTTATAAAACCCGAGTCTCCATTGTCCTATAGGGGCTCGTAAATGGATCCTTCTTTAACTATCCCAATAAACTAATAATTTAATGTTTGTGTATCAGCTTTTTGTTTATCAATCTTAATACAATATGTAATCAATTTAAAACTTTGATACAATACTTATGAATAGTAAACTTTATCATCGTTCACAAAAGTTTATCATTTGCAACATAGCATTTTTAAATGATTTATGATCTTCTTGTTCACGTTTAAACTTTTCTTTCTCTGTTATATTATTTATGATCTTCTCCTTCATGTTCAAATATCATTCTCATATATATTTTAATCTTGAGGGACCCTTAACTAGGGAAGCTTGGATAATCATTATTTGATTGTAGGAACATGTATTCATTTGCTTATATGTTGCAGCTTAAATTACTTAATGTTCTTAGGATCATATTGCATTAAATATTATTGATACACAATTATTTTGATTGGAATGCTTAGGCAACTGATTGGAATTTGAAGGAGGAATCATTGCCACTCAGTTGTATATGCTTGGTACGTATCATATGTGTAGAATCATCTCTATATCTTATTTATGATTTTTTTCGTTTTTACTATGCTACTAATTTAGTTGAGTCCTATATTTTTTATTTGTTCTTTGGAGAAGGTTTGTTTATCTTCTCCAAAGGAGTTTCCATTTACCTTTAGGAAGTGTAAAAGGATACACTTTATTGACCTCCTCTATATCATGATTAGCATGCATACCAATGTGGTCTTCATTTGTTTTTGAAGTCTAATTACTCTCAACATAGCAGTGACATGTAACTTTTCTTTCACACCATTTTGCTATTAAATAATACTTGAATAATAGGGACACTCACCTCTCTGATGAATGTCCATGTTAAAGAAATATGCTTTCCTCTCCTAGACAAAGAAGATATCTCTAAAAGAACAATGTTAGCATCCTGCATCAGTAATATTTTCTTATGATGTCGATGACTTTCCATTACATGGTTCTTTTTATTGCTTCTTTAGATTTCTAAAAAATCATGACAATGCCCTTGATAGTTATAATATTGCCTCTACAAGTCAATAAAGCACTATTTTGACCTATGTTATTCACTAACTCCTACATGGTCATTGTCATGTATTTCCCTTGGATCACTGCTTTGTATTAGAATAGTGTAATTGTTAAGATGCTTTCATTGATAGTTCCCCTACTACTTGTGACATCACATGAGTGTCTCTTCATACCTTTGAACAGTTTACTATCTCATATCTTCACTAATTTGATAGTATCTCTCAATATTCTATACATTGTTTCTTGAAAGTTACTAGATTATTTGTGTCTCATAGAAATACATTTGGTCTTCATACATAATAACACTATCTCACACTTCCATCATGGTAAATTTTTAACAGCTTCATGAATTCAATCTTACTAAATTGTATTTTTTGTTGAGTAGCTCATCAACCTCCCTATTCTAGATTTTTGATTTTGCTAATAAGCACAAAGGATCTTATAATAACTTGCTTGAGTCTGCAGTGTATCCATTCTATTTCTCTTCTTTGGGGTTAGGGGTAAAAGTAAATAAATGTGGTATTGTTTCAGATTATACTGCAGCAAAATATTACTTGAATTGATTTTCTTGGGTGTTCTCTTAAGATGAAGTGTTGTGGGGAGCTAGGTGGATATATAAAGCAATAAAAAGTGACAAATAGTTTTGGAACTCATGGATTAGACAATATATTTGGGTAGATCAATAAACATGCTGAAACTAGAGTGATTTTATCAAAGATACAAAAACTTGAAGTTGTGGGTACTAATTTATTTCAAGTTTTCATTGTCGGTATTTTCTGTCTTATATTATTTAAAATAAAGCTAAGTAAGTAGATGCTTTACTACAAATTGTTTTCATGGATTGACTACAATTGGGTATGCATTGTTTTGTGTAGGAATTCTTGATTGGGAAAGTCCTCTTCAAGACTACAAATATCACACTGATAACTTTATCTTCTCTACCATGCCTGGAACATCAGCTTTTGGAATTAAATACATGCCAGGTTAGTTAAAAATTTCTTTATCTGACTGAATGGATTCTACTACTGTGATAGAGACCCAAAAATGAAAAACTAGTGTTTATAGCCTATCAAAACCATTCACATACATCAGCCTCCAAATAGGAATGGCAATGCTCGACTTAAACCAGCGTGTTTTTTCTATAAACTACTCATGATTTTAATTCCTTCTGCATCCAGAGAAATTTGATGAAGCTTGCAAAAACTAACTTATATTATAATGGCATTTGTTGTCACTTAGGTTTGCACCCTTGTCCAAGGCCTATGCGCGAGGACAACCTAGTGAAACATGGAAACAACCTCCAAGCTGTGGGACTTGAACTGCAAGGTTGAGTCTCTGGAGAAGGCCAACTTCCTCTTACTATCAGGGCGCATCTATCTACTTCTTGGAGAGAAAAAGGGAGAAGGAGAGCACGAAAGCCAAACCTACCTAGTCTAATCTAAGGAGGTGATGCACCAAAATAGAGTGTTCAGACTCATTTCTGCCCACATATGCACTGCAAACCAAGATAACATTCAAAAGACATACACACCCAAACTTATGTCAATCAACAACCACATATAGATCAGGAAACCAAACTGAATAATACAAGGAAAAGGATTTCACTTATATATTATCCAATAGGCCGAAGATAGATACAGTATGCAAGCCACAGATCTCAACAATACACCAATGAGAGGCAAGATTCATGCACATACGCATTGATGTCTGAAGGGGATGATACAAAATGTTACACAGCTTAGAGAAAAAGGGAATTTTATACTACAGACCTGGAAGCAGTAGCAGAGAAATCAAAAAGGAGTCCCCCCCCTAAAAAAAAACAAAACTTGCCTTTATAGTTCAGGCATAACTGAGATCTTTTCCAGCTGAAGTGACCTTGCAACTACCTGCCATTAAGTCCTGTGCAGGACAATCATGGAAATTTGAAGAAAATCTGATCTTTGTTGCAACAGGTGTTCTGAGAGGACCAAAAATGGTGCCATCGATGTTCTCACTGGGTAGATGGATTGACTGAGATGGTGGAGTGTTCTTCCTCATTCTGCATTCATTCCAGGTAGGTCAGGATTGATCATGAAGATCAGATCGCACAAAAAAATTTATTGCCTTCGTTTCTTGGTTCATGAATCAACAGGATCAGCGAGATCAAACGGTTCCACATGCTGTCTGGGCCACGCGGGCCAATCACATTCCTTCCTTCTGCCATTCTAGACACCTTTTTCACATTTGACCACCCTTAATATTGACTGGGCACCATGTCGCTATTGAAAAAGTCTTCGAAAATCCTGATAGCGCCATAGCGCTTAGTGGTCTCAACCTAACTGCACCACCTTTCCACCATCTAGCCGTAACATCAAAACTAACTACCACATTGACTACGACGATTGCACTGACTTCCAGCCATTAACTGTCAACCTTGACAAAGCTAGCGAAATATGTGTCAGCAAGGCGCTATGTCGCCATGGTATCCACCGTGTAGCTTTCAATGGCGAGATAGTGCCAACCGTTGATCGACCTTAAATCTGACGATCATGAAGACTCGTCGTACCACCATACTGTTCTTACTCCGGGCCCATCATACCTGGCACCACCTCAGCAACCGTACCACACTCGAATGATGCCTGGCAATACTCCTGATAGACGTACCTTGGTGAGACCGGGCCCCACTGATCCACGTGGCGAAAGGGCGCTACGTCGCTATGGTAAAGATTGCGTAACTTCACCATAGCGAGATGGCACCTGCCCTTGATCTCTGTAGATCTGACGGTCGAGAACTTAACCCTTTACTACACTAGCTGCGTTGAAGATCTGGTCCCATGATCTATCTGTATTCTGACTTGACAAACGTGGCAGTCCCCCATTGGCCTAACAAAGCACCACCCTAGCAGGAAATCATTGGTCTGACAAAGCATCAACCTGGAGGGTCCATACTACTTTGATCTTACTAAGGGGACACGTGGCGCCCAGGCGCTATGTCACTATGGGAAAATCGAGGCCAACTTCCCATAGCGCCATGGCACCCAAACGATGACATGTCTTCTAATTTGCGCGTGTCTTCAAATGATTTGCCACCATGGCACCGGACTCCACCAATTGGGCAGATGAGGTACAAATGGTTCCCATCCGTCTTCGATTCACCACGGTGGACTTTTTCATTTGGGTGCTATGTCGCCATCGAAAAACTCATGAGTTTTTTTATGGCGCCATGGCACCCCACCGACTTTTCTAACTTCCTGGCCCGTGAAACTGACTGCTTGCCGTGAACATTTCTCGGTGTGATGTAACCTGCTTGCCGTAAGAGATTTCTATCGGGCGCTATGTCGTTATGAAGATTTTTTGGCCAAAACATGATAGCGACATAGCGCCTACGGTGTCGTGGAACTTTTTTGACCTGCCAAAACATTTTTCCCTACAAGTTGGACCCACTGGACACGTGTCATCAGGGTTCCATGTCGCTAACGTATTAACTGTGCAACTTCCAATGGTGAGACAACGTCAACCATCAATTTCCTCAGATCTAACGAAGGAGAACTTGCGGGCTGCAAAAAATATGTTATAAGTTTCGAAGCTTGGTATTTTTAAATATTTCTACGAGTATTTGACTATGGATATTTCAAAGGCGGGAAGGGCAATATGAATTATGAATTTGGCGGGAAGATTAAAATACAACATTTTTGGCGACTCACAGGGGGCATGAGCCTGCTCGATGTATGACCAGTGCTTGTAAACAATCCATTGGGTCATGGAGTCAAAAAAGTATGAATCTGAGAACTACAAAACCCTAACCCTTCTGTGAGGAGATCAAAACATTGAAAACCCTAGCTCTGCTTCTGTAACCACAAAACTGTCAAAACTTCGAAAGCTGGCAAACTCAAAGAGAGAACCATGTGCACACGCACTTATTGAAAAGCAAGAAACAACAGAAAAGAAACTAAACTACTTATGTACATGGATTCTGAAATTTTCAGAAATAGGGCTTCAGATAGATCCCATTGACTGGAATGGGCAAAATCTCTCCATTGGACCGGCTTAGCTGGAATGCATTAGCCTGTTTGCAACTGGCAATCAGATAGGGGCCACTCCATAGTGCGTCAAATTTGGAAAGTCTTCCTGGTTTTTCCCTATCTGCATCCCACTTTAGAATTAAATCCCCTTCTCTGAAGGTTCTGACCCTAGTTTTCTTATCAAAACTCCTTTTCATGTCCTGCTGATGCATCTCTAGGGTCTGCATAGCTTTATTTCTTTTCTCTTCTAACTCAATTAGCTCTGCCATTCTTACTGACATGGCACTATCTTCAATCAATTCAAGCTAATGAGCCAGCTCCAACGATGGGAATTCCAATAATATTAGGAGTCTAGCTTCCCTACCATATACCAGCACAAAAGGTGAATTCCCAACAGATCTCTTGGGTGTTATCCTATCAGCCCATAGAGCAGTTCTTAATTTCTTATGCCAGACCCTCTGATTGTCTTCTATTGTCCTCTTCATGATTCTAATCAAATTCAAGTTGGAAGACTCAGCCAAACCATTACCCTGGGGATAGTAATTTGATGATGTGCTCAGGTAGATATTGTGATTCATTGCCCATGCACAAATCTGGGTTCCAACAAAAGACTTAGCATTGTTTGAGATGATGGTAGAAGGAGCACCAAACTTAGATAGAATTCCATCAAGGAATTCAACAACTAATGGTTCTGTGGCATCCTTCAAGGCAACTACCTCTGTCCATCTAGTGAAATAATCAGTAGTAGCCAAAATCCACTTATGACCTGTACTAGACGGAGGATTAATGGGGCCTATAAAATCCAACCCCCACTGGGTAAAGGGATGATCCACCTGAATAGGATGAAGGGGGAGAGCTGCAAGCCTCTATTTTCCTAAGAAGAAAGCACACTTCTCACATTTTCTCACATATCCATAATAATCATGAAACAAGGATGGCCAGTAATAACCAACCCTCATGATCTTCATGGCAGTTGTTCTTGCAGAGAAATGGCCACCATCAGGGCCATCATGAAGTTCCTTAATCATCCTCTCAGCCTGATCCTCTTCAATGCATCTCAACAGGGTCCCATTAAAATCCCTTCTGAATAGGATATCATCAATCACAACATAGGGAATGGACTGTAGTCTATATTGTCTTCTTTTAGCTCTATCCAATCCCTGAGGGTATCCATCCCCTGATAAGGAGCTCTTCATTCATTTATCCAGCTCCTTGGATCATTAGCATTTCCTTCCTCCTTCTGCTCTATTAATACCATAGTAGCCTCTTCATCTGAATCCTAGCTTGATAACATTTCTTTGCGCAATCCTCTCCCTCTTACCAACTTGGTAACCTGAATATCAACATTATACTCCATTACCTTAGTGATCCATCTAGCTCTCTTTTCACTGATATCTTTGCTTAACAGGAAGTCCTTTACACTGGCATGGGGCACCAACAAATGGATCTTATTGTGGTACAAGAGGTGCTTGAATTTCTTCAAGGCTCTGATGACCGCAAGGGCCTGCTTCTCAACAAAGCTGTACTTATCTTCATATTCCTTAAGCCCTTCACTGAAGAAAGCTATGGGCTTCTCCTCATCCTTGTCATTTGTTTGAGTCAAGACAACAGAGATACTTGACTCACCACCTAAAGTGTAGAGGATGAAATCTTTCTCAAAATTTGGGTTCATGGGAGTAGGGGCTGAGGCTATGGCTACCTTGATCTCTTCAAAAATCTCCTTCCCTTCCTTGGTCCATGAGAAGACCATACCTTTTTTAAGCATAGTTGTAAGAGGTTTCACCATGGTAGCAAGATTAGGAATAAACCTTCTTACAAAATTTATTCTACCAAGGAAACTTTGCAACCACTTCTTGTGTTTAGGAAGAGGAAGGGCAAGTATTGCTTTTGTTCTTTCTGGATCAATGGTCAGCCCATCCTTAGATACAATGTGTCCCAATAATTTTCCTTGGCTTGTAGCAAAGACAGACTTGGCTAGGTTAAGGGAAACCTCGAACTCTTTACACCTTAGAAATACCTGCCTTAGATGATCAAAATGATCTTCTATATTTTTTGAATATATAGTTATATCATCAAGGTATACTAAGACAAACTTGTCAATTAATTTTTTGAAGGCCATCTCCATTGCCTTCTAAAATGTGGCACCTGCATTTGTTAGCCCAAATGGCATCTTGCAATAAGCATAGGTGCCCCATTTAGTAGTAAATGTTGTTTTATGTCTGTCAGATTCTTTAACCAGCACTTGATTATAACTAGAGAATCCATCAAGAAAAGAGAATCTCCTTGACCCACTGACTCTAGACGGGATTTGCTCCATAGAAGGGAGAGGATGGTGATGTTTTAGAGAAGCCTGATTAAGATCCCTAAAGTCCACACACAGTCTGACTTCTCCATTCTTCTTCCTTACAGGGACAAGGTTAGCTACCCATGATGAGTGTTTGATGGGAAAAATTATATTAGCCTCAATCAACTTGGATAGCTCTTTTCTCATTAGAGGCTCAATCTTAGGATTCACTGGCCTCTATTTTTGCCTTACTGGTTTGGCCTTATCAACTAAATCTATGGTATGCTGAAATAAACTAGGGCCAAACCCTTTTAAATCATCATATGTCCAAGAAAATACATCTTTAAATTCTTGACATATATGAATGAAGTTTTCTTGCTCAGTTTCGGAACATACCTTACCCATATTTAGAAATTTTCCATCAGCAATTGTCACTGGGGCGTGATCATCCTTTTCTGCAGCTAGATTCATTCATTTGCCTCTTGTTTGATCATCAGGATTAAAGACACTCTCCAAGGTAATGAGACCCTTGGGCAGCTTGTTAGAACTAAGATGAATGATCTGATCACCATACTGATCTTGCAGTCTCGACTAGTTTCTATCTGAGAATTCTGCCTCATTCTGCAAGAAACTCATAATTTGCTCATCAAAATCAAACACGTGCCAATGAGTGTTGTTGTCAGGGATGGCAGGCCTCACTACCACCCTTATTTGTTGCTTCCTTTCTTCCTCAAGATTCCCTAGTACATCATAAGATGCACCCACTACTGCAAGTCTATTAGCATGTCTATTTTCTTTTCTAGGAATGCTCTGAATATTAAATGCATTGAAGCCCTCAAGCAAATCCCGAACTTTGTGTTTGTAAGACTTGAGCAGGCCATTTTTGGTGATATTCTAGTTTCTCACTTGGTTAACTACCAACTCACTATCCCCATATACTCTCAAGGCTTGAATTCCTCTCTTTTGGGCAAGTAAGAGACCTTGAATCAAAGATTCATACTCGGCCACATTATTGGCGCAACTGAATTGGTGCCTAAAGGAGAAGTAGTATCTTATTTGTGTAGGAGAGATCAACATAACACCAGCCCTTGATCCATTTCTATTCCTTGAGCCATCAAAGTACATACTCCATGTTCCACTTATATCATCATTAGTCCTGATTAGATTAGGAACTTGAGCATCTTTCTCTATTATGCAATATGTACTAAGGCCTGTCTCAAGAGTTTCTAACATAGGTTCAAACTGATATGTACTAGCCCATTCATCCAAGAAGAAATCAAGAATCTCTGCTATGGAAGTGGGAGGCTCATTTACTATGTCATTTTCATCCATCTCCAGAATAGGGCAACTCATGTTGATGAAGTTGGGGGTGTAAGATTCAGTGTGATGAAGGGCTTGAGGTTCTGCTCTAATTGAGGCATTGGCTCCATATCTGGTCTTAAATGACATATATGACCAATCAGCAGATATGAATCCACCAATTTGAGCAGTGAAGTCTCTTGAAAGACAGATAGAAAAATAGGGCTTGATTTCAGCAACAGATATGTCTTGAATCACAGTGCAACTAGGGCATGCATGTAGGGCCATCTCCACATTCTTAAGGATACCTACAGTTTTGACAGTACTACCATCTAATTGTAACACATCCCTAACAATGGGCTCATATTTCATTCCTAAAGAATCAGCAACACACCTAGGCATTACTGAGCTACTAGCCCCTGAATCTATCATGCAATTGTGGACTAATTTGCCCCCTATAATCAGAGAAACATAGAATGGAGGGGTTCTAACTTTTTTAGTTGTCTCCACATCCCCTGCTGGTTGTACTAGACTTGTGGCACTCTCCATGATAGATGGCTGATCCTTGGGTTCAATCTTCTCCAATTCTCACTGCAGCATCTTTCTCTGCATTGGTATGGTAGCAACGACATCCCACATATAAATATTCACATTGGTCTTCTTCATTTTCTCTACCACACTGAATGGTGTATTAGGAACTTTGGTAGAAACTCTGGGAGCTGCACTTATAAGATGTTGAGATGGGGCAACATAAGGATCATTTGCATCTTTCTTTCTAGAATCTTGCTTTTGTTGCTATGAAGTACTTGTTTGTTCATTTGCTGCATGTGCATGAGGTGCAACACTTGAAGTTGAGGCCTACTTAGGAGAAGGAGGGGCAACATGTTCCATAGCTCTCCTCTTACTTCTTGTGTTATGAGTAATGGAATCCTGGTTTACATTACAATGCTCCCAAATCTGATGATTCATGAAAGAACAATCATTATGTCCTTGAATATATGAGGTCTCCTTGGGATGATCCTCCTTGTATGATTGCTTTTCTGCAGGTTCTTGGTCAGTTAGGGCCAAATAAGATTCTACCTTTTGGCACATGCAATAGGCATAAGAATAGTTGTAGGAAGGAAAAAAATCTTGATCTTGGGCCAAGTTATTTTAAGGGACTATAGCTCTGTTTTGATTTGAGCTTGAAGCAGAAGCATGAGTATTTTGCCTACCCTGATCAAAAGAGCTATTCCACTTATTAGGAGGCCTACCACCATTTGGAGCTTGATATTGCAATTGGGGAGGCTTGCCACCTTGAACTTGTTGCCTTTCTAATGCCACCACCTTGTTACTCATTTTTTGTATCATAGAGAAACTATCCTCTAATCTTTTTCCTTGGTGCTTCAACTCCCTCCCTTGCTCTTGCAATTTTTTATCCAGGGTCTTCTATCTCTTATCTATATTCAGCACTAGACCTTGGAGCATCTCTTTGAGTTCATCTATCCCATTTGAGGATGTGGAAACTTGGGGAATTGGAGTAAGGGCTTGTGATGTAGAAGTTGTAGGAAGAGGGGCCATTGCTAGTTGGTGGTTGGGAACATCAGGAAAGAAAGGCATAGGGGGCCTTGGAGCCAAATTTCCTCCTTGTATCAGGATGTTCTCAACTTTTATGGCTATCTCATAAGCATTAGGCAAGGTATCTCCTCCCATAGTTTGGATTGTAGTGGCAATATCACTGTTGAAGGCTCTAAGGTAATGCAAGAAGGCATTACCAGGGGTAGGTTTCACCGATGTAGGTATTCTATCCCATGTCTTTTGAAATCTATAGTTAAAATCAGTCATACATTCATGGGGGGCTCTTTTTATAGTAGTCAGCTGCTTTAAAAGTGACAGATGGTCACTTCTATCTTGAAAATGTTTGCATAACCCTGCTCCTAGTCCATCCCAATCAGTTATAGAACTATGAGCTAAGCCTCTATACCACTATAATGCTTTTCCTTTTAAAGATGAGGCTAAAAGTCTGACAGCAACATCATCCTCTGTAATACCATGAATATTACAGATATTTGCTACTTCTTGGATATGCTCTAAAGGGTAGATGGAAGTTTTGCCAGTAAAATCAGGTATACTTTTTAGTGCAGATATTGGTATATCATGTCTTTGGGCTAACAATAGAGGACTTCCACCATTAAAGGTGGCAAAAGCATGAACTCTTGGTTGTGCCATGTAAACAAGTGTTCTATTGATGAGTGTTGATGGCAATCTAGGTTGAGTTCGAACAATAGGAGGAGTAGAGATAGATCTTACAGGTATATTAACTATTATTACACCCCTAACTGGTGATGATGAAGTTCTAGTCCTCTTTCTTCTAGGATTTGAAAGAGAAAGCTCTTAATATTGAAATTTACCTCTAGAAGATGCCTTTGTTTCAGCTCTGGGCATGAATCGCTGCAACTTTGGCCTAGAACCAAATACGTATTTGAAGCTCAGAGTCACCAAGTACTTTGAAGGACCAGCCTCTTGAAGGCTCAAATACTGAAGCTAGCACTACCTCTTCAGTATTAATCTCTGAAACTCTTTCTTCTTGACACTAGTAGACTTTAAATCTTTAATAGGTTAGTCCCACCGAGCATGCCAAAAACTGTTGTCACTTAGGTTTTCACCCTTGTTCAAGGCCTATGCATGAGGAAAACCTAGTGAAACATGGAAACAACCTCCAAGTTGTGGGACTTGAACTGCGAGGTTGAGTCTCTGGAGAAGGCCGACTTCCTCTTACTATCAGGGCACATCTATCTACTTCTTGGAGAGAAAAAGGGAGAAGGAGAGCACAAAAGCCAAATCTACCAAGTCTAATCTAAGGAGATGATGCACCAAAATAGAGTGTTCAGACTCATTTCTGCCCACATATGCACTACAAAACCAAGATAACATTTAAAAGACATACACACTTAGAATTATGTCAATCAACAACCACATACAGATCAGGAAACCAAACTGAATAATACAAGGAAAAGGATTTCACTTATATATTATCCAATAGGCCGAAGATAGATACAGTATGCAAGCCACAGATCTCAACAATACACAAATGAGAGGCAAGATTCATGTACATACGAATTGATGTCTGAAGGAGATGATACAGAATGTTACACAGCTCAGAGACAAAGGGAATTTTATACTGCATACCTGCAAGCAGTAGTAGAGAAATCAGAAAGGAGTCCCCCCCTAAAAAAAGCAAAACTTGCCTTTATAGTTCAGGCATAACTGAGATCTTTTCCAGCTGAAGTGACCTTGTAGCTACCTGCCATTAAGTCCTACCGAGGACAATCATGGAAATCTAAAGAAAATCTGATCTTTGTTGCAACAGGTGTTCTGAGAGGACTGAAAATGGCGCCATCGATGTTTTGATTGGGTAGATGGATTGACTAAGACGATGGAGTGTTCTTCCTCATTCTACATTCATTCCGGGTTGGTCGAGATTGTTCATGAAGATCAAATCGCACAACAAAATTGATTGCCTTCATTTCTTGGTTCATGAATCAACAGGATCAGCGAGGTCAAACGGTTCCACATGCTGACTGGGCCACGTGGGCCAATCACATTCCTTCCTTCTGTCGTTCTAGACACCTTTTTCACATTTGACCACCCTTAATATTGACTGGGCGCCATGTCGCTATTGAAAACGTCTTCGAAAATCCTGATAGTGCCATAGCGCCTAGTGGTCTCAACCTAACTGCGCCACCTTTCCACCATCTAGCCGTAACATCAAAACTAACTGCCACATTGACTGCGACAATTGCACTGACTACTAGCTGTTAACCACCAACCTTGACGAAGCTAGTAAGACACATGTTTACAAGGTGCTATGTCGCTATGGTATCCACCGTGTAGCTTCCGATGGCGAGATAGCGCCAATCGTTGATCGGCCTTAAATCTGACGATTGTGAAGACTCGTTGTGCCACCATATTGTTCTTACTTTGGGCCCATCATGCCTGGCACCACCTCAGCAACTGCACCACACTCGAATGACACCTGGCAATACTCCTGACAGACGTACCTTGGCGAGACTGGGCCCCGCTGATCCACGTGGTGAAAGGGTGCTATGTCGCTATGGTAAAGATCGTGTAACTTCACCATAGCGAGATGGTGCCTGCCCTTGATCTCTACAGATCTGACAGTTGAGAACTTAACCCTTTACTACACTAGCCGCGTTGAAGATCTAGTCCCACGATCTATCTGTATTCTGACTTGACAAATGTGGCAGTCCTCCATTGGCCTAATGAAGCACCACCTTGGCAGGAAATCATTGGTCTGACAAAGCATCAACCTGGAGGGTCCATACTACTTTGACCTTACTGAGGGGACACGTGGCGCCCAGGCGCTATGTCGCTATGGGAAAATCGAGGCCAACTTCCCATAGCACCATGGCACCCAAATAATGACATGTCTTTTGATTTGCGCGTGTCTTCAAATGATTTGCCACCACGGCACCAGACTCCACCAGCTGGGCAGATGAGGTACAAATGGAACCCATCCGTCTTTGATTCACCGTGGTGGACTCTTCCGTTTGGGCGCTATGTCGCCATCGAAAAACTCATGAGTTTTTTGATGGCGCCATGGTGCCCCAGCGGCTTTTTTGACTTCCTGGCCCATGAAACTAACCGCTCACTGTGAACATTTCCCGGTGTGATGCAACCTGCCTGCCGTAAGACATTTCTATCGGGCACTATGTCACTATGAATATTTTTCGGCCAACACATGATAGCGACATAGCGCCCATGGTGCCGTGGAACTTTTTTGACCTGCCAAAACATGTTTTCCCTACAAGCTGGACCCACCGGACACGTGTCATCAGGGCACCATGTTGCTAACGTATTAACCGTGCAACTTCCAATGGCGAGACAACGCCAACTATCGATTTCCTCGGATCTGATGAAGGAGAACTTGCGGGCTGCAAAAAATATGTTATAAGGTTCGAAGCTTGGTATTTTCTAATATTTCCACGGGTATTTGACTATGGATATTTCAAAGGCGGGAAGGACAATATGAATTATGAATTTGGCCAGAAGATTAAAATACAACAGCATCAATTGCAAAATATTGAACTCTAAAATTTGTATTTGACAAAGATTCACTTTTCCATAATCAATGATGAATCCAAACAAGAAACACAATCCCTATCTTTCTTCAGCCATACATTATTCTTCTTGCAGTCTTGTATTTTTTTCTGGTATGCATTCTTTTGTCTTTTTCCCCTCTATTTTCATCTTCCCACACATTTATTAGTCTATAGGCACTGGGTTATTTACCCTCTTACTGCACCCTTCTTAGCTATTTTCTTCCTCCTCACATAACCTTGTATTTACCTAGAAACCCACATCTCTTTCTTGTCTACAACAACCCCACATCTCTTTCTTGTCTACAACAACCTCCCTGATTTCCAATGCATTTCCCTCTTTTATTAAAACTGAATGCAACTCCCTCTTTTTAAAAAATTTCTTCCATTCAACTTCCCTAAGGAGATTCAACTTCTACTTGATGCATATTGTCATGTTTAGAATTGGAGTTGAATGGTCTTCTTGGAATGCTGGTCTTCTTGGAATGCAATAATTTTCAATTGATTTGATAAATTAGTTACTTTTAACGGCTTTCATTCCTGGCATAAGTGGTGATGACAAATGGTTGACATGCCTATCTTTGCTTCCACATTAGGTGTACATATGTACCAGATCAACTGTAGCTAAAATCTCTCTGTTGTTGTATGTGCATACCCATTTTCAAAGCCTCAGGTCAATACACGTATAGAACATACATGTAAAGTTTTTTAAATTATAATTCATTTTTTTCTAAACTATCAAAAGCTTGTAATCAACATTTGAAATAATGCTTTATAGTCTACAATTAAAAAAGTTCAAGTCCCATCTAATTTGTTCAAACATTTGTGTGATAAGCGAGCAACCTTGAGTGCGAGATTTGAATCACCGTCTATCCTCATGCAAGTTCAGCTCACCATCAATGTTCCTACTCATTGAATTAATTTGTTTTGCTCCCTTCTTGTAGGTCATGTTTGCAAAACCTTAAGACTTCTAATTTTCCTTATTTTAAAAGGTGCTAGCTCAATGGACGAGCACCTGCATTAAAAGCAGGGGATGGTGGTTCGAATCCATCGTGCCTTAACATGAATTAATTAATTATATTTTAGTTTATATTAAATGATATGATTTTTTAAATTTATTAGTTTATACCGTCTTCTGTCTAATCATCTTAAGAAAGACAATAAGTGAGATTAAAGACAAAATAGAAATTGTCTCTAAGAGACAATAATAGTGTTGTTTTTTATTGTCTTTATAAGACAATAATTTATGACAATAGTTTAAGACACTCACTTAAAGACAATATGAAAGACAATACACAACTTGTTTTTTGTCTCAAATTACGACAATTCGCTTAAAAATTGTCTCCAATATTGTCTTAAAACCCCCCTTCTTAAAACCCCCCTTCTTGTTGTAGTGATATTCGGGGTAAATAATGCCAATTGGGACAAATTTGGGGAAAATCCAGTTAATTTGGAGATAAATACGTTCGATCTCAGGAAAGCTATGGAGCTGAATGGTCTAGTCACATGTGTTAGCACGTATGAAGAGGACCCAGTGAAAGGGGATGAAGGTAATGTTTTCAGCAGCATTGGGTTAGAGAGTGAGAGTAGCGTAGCGGAGCAATGCGGGCTTTGCGGGATTCCATCATAGCCGCAAGAGAAATCTTTGCAGGGGAGGAAATAACTTTAGCTTACTTGAGAAGCCTTTATCCACGGCTGGAACGTGAGTGCGATCTGACACCATTACGGTTTCACTGTGAATGTAAGCGCTGTGTGTTGGAACGGTCTCTCGGTCCATCTTTTCGAGAACTGAGTTAGAAAATCCACAGCTAGTGCAGGACTCTAGTGGACAGTTATATGCCCCCCAGAGGCATGCAGTCTTTGGTAGGATTCGCTCTGCAATTGGAGAAAATTGATATGCACGGGGATGAAGAGAAGCAACTGATACGCTCCTCGTTCTATTGTCTCTACAAATAGATGTTAGGTGCCGCTGAACCAGGTTCTGGTTACTCCGTGAAGATGTTTAAGATGCTTCTACAGGATGCGCATGGCAGACAGAAGGATTTACTTTTTCGAAAGGCAAAGGAAAACAGCAAAGCAGTAATTGGGAAACAGAAAGAACGTGTCCTCAAAGCTTTTGTGCTGTCAAAAGCTGATGGGTGTTTCCAATTTGTGAGGCCGTGGAATGCCCGTGAGGTGTATACTATACTCTATACTGGTAGTAGTAAGGTTTGAAGCTGCTGTGCAAATTGTAATGGTCTACTCATGTTGTCAAATGAAATATTACCAGTATGATGATTTGAAGTTGTTTGGTGCATTCGAGTTCGCGTGCTTACTCTCAAATAAATCTTTTAAACTTCCCTTTAATTCCATACAATTCCAGCCATAGCGACGTACGCTGATAGCAGAGATGTGGCCCAAATAGATTCCTCGGTAGGATAAGGATAAACTTTTGAGATATGTTTAATCTTTATTGATTAGAGAGATTTGCTCGTACAATTCCAGCATTACATACGTACATTGATGATAGAGAGCAGCCAAACATCAAAACACCAGAGCTGAATAGACATGAATAGACAGTAATATTATAATTATAAAATTTGTATGTTATGGTCATTTTATGTAGCGTAATTTTATAATTTTATTAAAAAATATTTCAGTATATTTATAGTGCTAAGTGATAAAAGTTTGGATAATGTTAGACTATTTTTTCTTTTTTCTTTTTTTCTCTATCATATTCATATGTACATATATTATATTTCTCTATCACATTCATATGTATACATTGTATGTTGATAAGTGATAAAATTTGTAATATACTGACCACATTCAATTTTTAATTGGATTCTCCATCCCATTCATATGTACAGATTTTGTATAGTGATAATTGATAAAATTCAAATAATGTTACGCTATTGTTCTTTTTTCTTTTTTGTTGGATTCTCCAACACATCCATATGTACACATATTGTGATATATTGAATAAACTAGCAATTGTATTTTAATGTGTAATAGTATGCCCTAGAAATATTGTATTGGAGCAAGGAATATTTTTGTCTATATTTTGTTAATATTTAGAGTCAACATTAGAGAATTGGAAGAATGACTTGTCCTTGTTTGTGTATGCATTGTACTCAAACTTTGTTTCTTATTTACAAAGTGGGGACCATTTTTTTTTTACAGTATTAAAATATTGACATGGAAATCTATGATCAATATCCGATAGATTTGTACATTAGTGAGAACTTTTTTTGAAACACTCTTCATTTATATATGTGTCATGTCTAAATGTCACTTCCCAACTTTTACAAGAGTGATGAGATGCAAAAAAATATAAATAAGAAGTAAGGTTATAAATAAGTGCAACCAACTTAAATGAGTATTCTTCAAGTCAAATCACAAATAAGCCTCTCAATTATTAATGTAGATAGAAAATAATAGTATCCATATATTTCACAAATGGAATTTTCAATGAAATAAGAAAACATTTATTTTGAGGATGTTTTAAATTCGAAATCACACTCCTTAAAGCCGCATCAAGTGAAATGCTCCATGGTTTTCTAAGTTATTTACACTCTAGAGTTATGTTCAATATAATAATTCAAATGTGAAATGGATTTTCAAATAGTTAAAAATAATAATGGCATATAAAAATAATAATGAAACTTTGCCCAAACAATGGAAAAATATAAACAAACATTGAATTCTAAATAAAATCAAGACAAAAAGTTAGTTTTGGCAAATATAAATCAATTTCTTATTTAAACTAACAATAATGACATACAAAAATAATAATGAAACTTTGCCCAAATCATGGAATAATATAAATAAAAATTGAATTCTAAATGAAATCAAGACAACAAATTACTTTTTGCAAATAAAAGTCATTTCCTTATTCAAATAGTTTAAATGATTTATTCATTACTAATTGGGGGAATAAAAAAATACATTCTTGATTGAGTTCTCACTCTTCTAATTTATATTATCAAATTTTAACCCCTTAAACTACTCCATGCAAGGCTTTCAAACTTCAACCCATTCTATTTTTTTGTGCTACAATGGTTGTGAAATTTTATGTGATGTATTGTACTTATAGATGCTAAAGGAAACTAAACTTTTGAGGCAATGGTTAAGAAAATCAATGATTTTAGATGTCTAGAAAATAATGTATAAATAACACTAGACGTTTAGTGTATAATGGCCTACTTATGTTGTTAAATGAAATCTTACCAGTATGATGATTTGAAGTTGTTTGATGCATTCATGTTCATGTGCTTAATTTTTTAAACTTCCATTTAATTTCATACAATTCCAACCATAAAGATGTATGTTGATAGTTTTGTGGTTTCACAACATATGCTCCATTTCTCTTAGAAATAGGAACCCCCTAGTTTAATTTTCTTGCTTTTCTACACCCCTAGTCTGGGGTCTGAGTCTTTTTTAGGGCTCCATCTGGTGTGTGAGTCAACCCTGGCCCTCTGCCTAAGAAATCCAGTTGTCAAAAATTGGACATTTTGAGTGAAAGTGTAGTTTTTATGGTTAAAGGGTGCACTCATGCACCTAGCACACTTAGCACACCCATCAAGGCACACTAGTGTGCTAGCCACTAGCATGAGAGCACATTCCCTTGGGTGTGCACACTTGCACATATGCATAGGCGTGCTTCATCTTGGGCCTATATAAGCCTGAGACCCCTCTTCTCATTCACACTCATTCCACTCCTTCATACTGCTGACAACATACCTTCGAACCCAGCAAAGTGCACTCTCTTTCAATACCTGAATAGACACAATAATAAGTTAAGAACACAAAAGGTGCACACCTTGAGCACCTATCCAAGGTGCACACCTTTTATTTTGCTAAGCTAAAACAAACCTAAGTAACTTAACACCTTATGTAAGGTGCACATATGCGCACCTATCTAAGGTGCACATATGCACACCTTACAAAGACCTAACAAAAAGAAATCATGAGAATGGTGCATGGTTGCAAACCTTTCCAAGGTGTGCAACTACACACCATATTTGAAAACCCAAAGGTCTAAAACTTCAAGAAATTAGGGTGTGCACATTGCACACCGTGCAAGGTGCACAATGTGTGCACCCTTTAGTGTTAAAACTTGATTAAGTGTGAAGGGCACACCTAGTGCACCTTCAAGGTGTGCAAGGTGCACCAAAATCTATCTTATAGAGTTAGAAATGGGTTTTTTTTTGGTGTTTTATCAATTTTTAGGGTTTTGGGTAAGTTTTCTTAGCATTTAGGGTTTTTTTAAAAGAAAATGTGATTTTTCCACCTCCCTGACTAATAGGCTTTTGTTTTTGTGTAGATATAATGGCTTCTTCTTTATCCTCTCTCATCACAAAGATTGCTCCTAAGCCAATGGTTTTTAAGTTTCAAGATGTCCAACTAAAATAACGCTTCCAAAATGCACATTTGGAGATCTAAGATACATAAATGGGTCACATTGACTAGAATGTATTCTTGGTTCTATGCAACAAACCAAATGAGAGGCCTCCAATAGTGTCTACACTTATAAGATCAAGATTAGTAAACGCAACTTCAGACCTAGTTTTAGTATAATCATTTGAGTTGATCATGGTTTTGGCTGAGAATTATGTTTTAGAAGAGAGGGTGATCGAAAGAATAACTGGAGAGATCATTCTTGATCTAAGACGCAATAATATAGAGAAAGTATTTCATCTTCTGAGGGAAGATTAGTATATAAGACTAACATACCATCAAGCAGAAAGGTGGTATAGAGATCATGAACAAGAAGCTACATAAATTATTAGATCATCATATTTGATTCATAGGACACCTTTGGGAAGAAAAGTTGGAAAAATAGATATTACAAGAGGTTGCATGAAGGATGATGTTAGACATTCCATAGTGCTCTTGAGTAGAATCATAGGATTACCAATAGTAAGACACTTAAACATATGGATGATACACTTCAATGAAACCATTAGAATGACAAAGATGTCAATTGCTTGGGCCACAATTGTCAGTGAGAATTTAGATGGACATTTAGTGGTGGTCAAAAATGATCTAAGGTTTTATAAGACATCTTATTTTGTGTATGTGCTAGCAGCAAGGACTATAAACTATCCATGGTTATTTAAGAGGGGCAGCTTGCAAGATGTTGATGCATGGCCTTATGTGGTATACCCCCAGCTAGCGAACAAAAAGCAATCAAATCACATCAAAGAATAGAAAATAGTGAATGATGTTTTCATTTTTGCAATCATATGATTCATTGAAGGGGACTATGTAAAAAAGATGTTAGAAGAAGTAGGAATAAGAATTATAGAAATGGGCACCCACTACATCCAATTCAAGACATTAACCTACTTAAGGGTAGTGGGTACAATTGTAAATCCTAAGAAGCTCCATAGATATCCATGTGATAGACTCATTTTTCCAAGGACTGTATGAAAACTCACGTATGCATATGATAGAGTAAGGAAACAACATAAGAAGACTTGGGTATGGCCCATCACCATTGGTCCATTTGGTGTCAAGAAGAAGTAGGATATTGTAACTTTTGAGTCAGAATGGGATCAATATCCTTTCGAGGATTATAACTCCCCTTGTTTATGTTTTGATAATATTGGCAGAGTCCAATCCTTGGTAGGAAATCAATTTAAACATGAAGATTTTATAGAGGATCACTGGATGAATGTAATAGATTACTACAATATCTAGATAAGGGATTATTGTAGCATGACTCTTTATGTGATAGGAAGTTCCCTAAAAATAAAGGTCACATTGAACATTGTTCAAAAAGACACTTTAGATGTTTTGGATCCTTTATATTATCAAGATAAGATATGTGATTGACTGATCATGAATGCAAAGATTGATAAAGAAGAAAATGTAGCTATCAATCATAGGGAGAGGCATATCATCCAATTGAACAAGGAATGGATTAAGAGACCATTCAAGCTGGATCTGGTTTCACAAGTAGTAGTTTTCCAAGCTAGAACCCACTTAGTGAAAGGTAGAAGAGAAAAAGTTAAAGTACCAACATTCACAACCCAATCTCCAATTAGGCTAGAGATAGTGTGTCAACATGATAGGGAATTTGGGTACTTGAAGGCATAGAAAGGAAAGAATAAAAGGAAAAGAGTTTCTTCATAGTGAGTCGAGCTTGAGGTTGATGGGACTCAAACCTAGGAGGCAACTCAAGCCCAAGAAGCCACTCAAGATCAAGATTATCCACAAGTTTGACTACTAGAATAAGGACAAGGATCTGAAGAGAAAGAACAAGAGGTGTCCCCATAGGTTCAAGAAGAAGAAGCCTCTCCATCATCTCCTAAGAGAAAAAAGATCAAGATTGGCCAATTAAAAGGACTAGAAGACAAAGGGTGCAAAGTAATGTTATTCTATATTCCTTTAGTCATGGAAACTATTCCTGAAGGAGTTGAACAAGATTAAGAAGATGAAGAGGATAACCTTCCCTGAGTTAGAGAACTCATCTAGCCAAGGTTACTAAGGCAGACTGAAGAAGGAGTTCCACTATCACGTCACCATCCATTCCTACACAACCTATTCAGGTTACAACTTCAGAGGATGAGTTACAATAGTGGATTGATGAACAAGAGGACCAAGGGGCCAATGTCTTTAAAATGTCAAATTTTGACTTCATGCCTATAGGTATTGAACTCATAGGTGACGAGATAAGGGATACGACAAAAAATCAGCCTTTGGAGAAAATTGGAGTCAATTGGCATCTTCTCTAGAAGGACCTCTAAGTGCCCCACCATCACTAGCTCAAGATGTATCTTTAGTAGATAAAGCTTCAATCACTCCTCTCCCTCCAGTCAATGAAAAATAGGTGAAACTAGTAAAAGAAGAAGAGCCACAAAAAAATACTTGTCAATGAAGTATTAGAGGAGGGGCAAATGTATGAAGGACCCTAGCAAACTTCTCAAGATATAGAGGTAAGGGCTATAGGCTCAATAGATATAGGAATGCCTAATATAGATCCCTCATAGAAAGAAAGGACTTTGGAGAGGAGCAATAAGGGAAAGGGTCTAGTAGAAAAAACCCCCTCTTTGTCAAATTATAAGTCTCCGATGGAAACTAATCCAAGATGGTTGAGAAAAGAGGTGATGGTTAGGCACAAAAATGAAATTGTATTGTACTAAGGAAGAGGGAACAAGAGAATTAGTTGAAGCTCTCAAGAAGCCTAAGTTACATAAGGGTGATGTGCAGACATTGGCCTTCATTATGAGGGACCAAAATCAAGACTTGTTATTCCTCCTCTACATGTAGATACTGAAGATCTAACCACAAATGATTATCATATCAAACATGTCTTGCTGGAAAAGGCAACTATGGACACAGCTAAATTGATGGTCACCACATAAATTAAAGAAGTGTTTAATCACTTAGACAAAGAGAGGCTAAATTGGTCAAGTTGAGAAAACAAAATGAAATCATTGGAGGATTTTTGCTTGAGTTAGTTGGTCCTATTGACCTAGATAACTTGGAGGCCACTCTTGAAGTAGCTTTAGAGAGGAAAGATAAAGTAAAGGTAGTTATATAGGCAAATCCATTTTTGAAGGCTTATTCGTTATGGTGAGAAATTTTTGAGGAAAAGGGTGCACAGATAATATAAGGGGACCTCAAATTATTGCACCATATGTAGAATAATGTGGAGAAAATGGTTTCTATTTTAAACCAAGATTTTGGATTGATGAACAAGGGACATACCTAGGGAAATGATCTTTGAGCATTGCAATTAATAAAAAGTTAGAGATATCATATGTTAATGGATGTATATATAGGGGATGAGTTAGATAAAATAAATGATTTGATTGAGAAGAATGTAGCTAGTAATAAAGTAATGGAAACATTACATGTGGATATTTACAAGTTCAAGGATCAAACCCAAGAGAAAATTTTGGAAGTAGATAAGTATTATAGTGATAAACTCCCACCAGTGCAAACTTTCATCGAATAGTTTTGAAATATATTTGAAGAAGCTTCAACTAATGAACACATTAGAAAAGTATTTAAGATGGAGGAGGCATTGCTAGAGTTGGATACAAAGCTTGAAGATTTTGCAGAGACTCATATAGAAGTGGGCAACTATCAGCAAGTACTAAAAGATAAGTATGATGCTTCGGATTTTCCAAATGCAACCCAAGTGAAACATTCAAACATAGCTCTAGTATGAAGGGGAAAAAACTTATAAGCCATAATTTCAGTTTTGACACTTGGAATTTTTTTGAATTTCTTGGACCTGTCTCCCAAGGTGTGTAAGGTGTGCTTCTCCAAAGGTGCATTAAAAGCTTTTGAAGAAGTTAGAGGTGCACTGAAAATTAATTGTCAATTCCAAATTTAGTGCTTTCCATGCATTAGAAATGCATTTTGGTGACAATGCAGCTCCTACAAACGTCCAGAGAAGGTGGAGCTTCTATTTTAGGCATCTCTAGAGACTCCTACATCATCTAATGGTTTTCTTCTTTTTATTTTCTTATGCGTTCCTTGTTTTAAGACATGTAAAGGCTCATGCACCCATTAAATGATATAAACAAGGGTGGAGTCCTACTTGGCACCATTTAGAGAGTCAGTTTTTACATAAATAGATTTGTTTTATTTGTTCACAAGCATATATAAATGCATGAAGAGATCTTTCACTCTGAACAAAAATTGAGGAGAAGATTTCCTATAAATTGAGGAATTAAATATCTATTCCAAGCCATTATTTTGTTACAATAATATATACTTTTGGTGCTCTCATTCTAAGTGTAGTTATTCTTGACAAAGTGTGTTATATTTTGTGAATGTATGTTCATGGAGTGTAATGGAGCCAATTGTTTTATTGTGTTATTTTGATTGACTGATCTTTTAATTTTGGTGTTTACCACATGTTTACAAATCTATTGATGTACTGAGTTAGAGAAGAGATCACCGTATTGTTCCTACATAGAATTTTGTCTCACATGAGCACACGTTTTGTAGCCTTGCAATTTGATGAAGAGTGAAACATATTATGGTTACTAAATTCCCATGGATGATTGCATTAGTGGAATTAAGGAAGCATTGCTCCTATTTCTATTGGTTACCTACCAATCTTTTCAAATGCTTAACTTGTAGATGTGTTGTTTCTATGGCTTATGTCCATTAGGGATTTACATTTCAAGTCAGTTGCTTAAACTTCTTGTTACCCTATCTTTGTTATTTTTCTTTATAAACACTTGGTTAATTTAGGAATTCATATAGTTGAATTGTTAAAATTGCATTAATCATAAATAGAAAAATACAAAAAAATATTTCTTTTTGTGTGCTTACTTTTTTGAAATAACAAGTAGATTCAACATCTTATCCAAAGTTGGTTAGAACTAGCAAATGCCTCCTTGTGAAAACTCATGTTTATCTTCTACTGAGAAGATTCCAATAGGTTGCAAGATCACTTGGGAACCTTGGAGTTGATCCTAGATTAGCTTTTCAAGGGAGGAGTTTGAAAGGATTCCTACCATTAAGTATTGTGCAAAATAATAGCTCAATAGATTGTAAACATGTAGCCAAAATAGATATCTACATAGGATTAGAACAAGCTTTTGAGATATGTTTAATCTTTATTCATTAGAAAGAAATTTTCTCATACAATTCCAACCTTATACACGTATGTTGACTATAGAGATGCAACCCTAATAAAATTGTCTAGAGGATTATAGTATGTTTTTTAGAGATGTTTAATCTTGATTAATGAGGAGACATTTTGTTAGAGGTGGATACTAATGTTTAATATTTACTATAATTTGCATTAGTTTTCCTTGAACATTGTACAATATAAAATATTTCTTATAATTTGTAATGTTTGGTTGTTCTTTATTAAATTTTGAATTATTTAAACAATATTTTTTTTTTTTTTTCTTATCGGTGCTTCATATTATTGTTGGGGTTTTATTATCTTCTTCTTTCAGAAATTCAAAATTTATTTATCAACACATTTGTAATGTTTTTAGAAAGCTTTTTCGGAAACTTCACTAAATGTATTATTTTAAATGTTTTTCTTCTAGAAACTTCCCCTAAATAAATAATATAACATTTAGGGCTATGCTTTTTCTAGAAACATCCTCTAAATACATAATATAATACATTTAAGAGCAATGTATTTTTTGGAAACTTTCTCTAAATAATATAATAAATTTGGGGTTGATTTTGGGTGGGATGTTGGGTATTTGAATAACGCATAGAGAAGGATTTTTTGACTGACCTTTACCTTGATTCATACTACCATGACTTTCTAGGCAATGGCTTCCTACAAATGAAGGTGACCGGGCAATGGATTCCTACAAATAAATGTCTTGTATTTTCTTGGGTTGTATATTAAGATTTTTGGCAAAATTTTGTTTTCAAAAAATATGTATTATTTTGATAGAGTTTTATAAAATCCTTACAAATATTTTTATGAGCATTATTTCATTGGTACCTCAACATTAATACCCATTTTTATTGGTTTTTGTCAGTTATTTTACAATTTTAACTAAAATTTGTATTGCTTGTCCGTTGATAAGTCTCTTTTATCAATCCAAAAGGTATAAATAATTATATTAATAGGTACTATGATTGCACAGAATCAAGCTAAACTATGCTTGCCTACTCCAACTTATTGGGACTCAAAATTGAAGCCCTGGTTTTGAGTACCATTGAAAAAAAACCCAAGCCCTATAAGTGTTTTTTAATGCATGTGTACCTGACTATCCATTTGAGGCCTAAGAGGTTTTTAATGTTTCTAACACCTTGCATTCAATGTGTCTATGTGTTCCATGAAGATAAATTTCCATTCCAAGCTATTTCATGAAGTCCTATTTTGAGTAATTCCCAAATTTGCAGTTTTGCCTAAGTGTTAAACAACGACAAGAACCCATGTTTGGAATTTAATATCTTGCACCCAGTAATGTTTCATGAATTGCAACTTCAGGAGCATTTAGTATCCATAACATAGAATTTATGTTTCATATTTCAAGTCATTTCAAATTTGTTTGACTAGGTTTTGAATCCCTCAAAGTTGGTCATTTATTGTTGTCATGTTGATGCAGATTGTTCAGAATTCTAGGAAGCCCTATTTGACTTGTTATAATTTTGACTCAGTTGACCAAAATGAGAAAATTCCTTTTTCATTTCATTGTAGAGGTCAGAGACTTGTCATGTTTCTAATTTGAGCTTCTGACAAATCAGTTTGATAAGTTTTCGAATGCAATTCTATATGTAATTTGTAACCTCTACTGGTGTCATAAATGTAGATTAGTCAACACCCCTATTTGTGATGTCATATCTCAAAATCCATGATAGGTTACATTGAATGGATTGTACCACTATGTTCTACTCTAAAAATACTTCAAGTATGCCAATTTTCAAAACTTACGAATCCATCTACACACTTTCCCAGGTCAATTCCATTTGGAAAAAAAGCTTTTCTACCAATATTTCTAGCATGCAAATCTATAGCCCACTTTGAATATTGTACCACTATGTTCTACTTTGAAAATTATTTAGGTGTGCCAATTTTCAAAACTTGATGAATCCATCTGCACACTTTCCCAGGTCAATTCCATGTGCAAAAAATTGCTTTTCTACTAGTATTTCCACCATGCAAATCTGTAGAGCCCACTTTGACCATTCACCAAATATGTCCAGTTATTCTTCATGAGACCTAATCACATATTTATGCTATCCTCATGATAGTGAACCAACACCCTATTTTTCATTTCCCTAAGTGTCAGTTTGCCCAATTTTCAAAGCCAAAACAGAATGCGATTTATTGTTTTCTGACATGTTTTCTTGTAGGCAGTTCTTAGAGGGAAACTTTGATAGTCAATATCTTTTGATTGAAAATTCTTCATGAGACAAGATTTGATAGGGTAAGAATATGCAAAAAAAAGAATCAGTAGGTTTGATTTTAGAGCCCAATTATCTATTTGGGTCAAATTTTAAAACTAGTCAATAGGTCCTCTTAGTTAAAAATCATAGTTTGCAGATAAGTGATAAACTCAGTTTCTAATGATTTTTTAGTGCTCAAATTTGAATTTAGACATTTTGAGAAGATCAATGGATGACTTTGCAATATTAGTTGTTCAAAAATGAATTTTTTTTTAGCTAGACCCGCTTTGGGGTCCGACTAACTTCACCAAAGTGATGACAACTAAGGAATTAAATGATGTTTTAAAAGAGGGATTATAATGATATTAATCATTATAGTACCTTAATTGGAACATTCCAAAATCATTTCATTTTTAGAGGATATAAGCTAGTTTTTGGCAATGAAGATTATGTCAAATAAAATGTATCACTAAGTCATATAATGAGATCTTTCAATCTTTCTATAACATCATCCTAGTACTTATTCAATAAGTCTACTAGGGAGTTTGTGTGCATGATTGGAGTTTACAATGTTAATATTCTTTCGAAGATCACTACTGCATTGGAACTTATAAAGGAGAATGATGGGGTTGTGAGGGCTTATGGTATACATTTAGGAACATCAAAATATACACTACCCATAGCTCATCATAAGAAAATATTGTAACTTATGATCATAGGGTGGTCACTTTAGGGAATCATGTCACTATGATGACAAAGAGATCACGAATGAGTAGGATGTGTGATATGAAATATGCAAGCCACAAACCATGAAAGACTTTGCACAAGTCTCAACATTAGGGAAGGATCTTCAAAGTCATATAAAAGCTCATGTCTTTAAAGTCATAGAGGGGCTTCTTGTAATAGCCCATCTAATGACATGGGTCACTACCGACATCATGGCACTTTAGGTTCAAAGCAAGTTCCAAAATGCATACGAGAGAGAAATTCCAAAGATAAAGTATGGGAACTAAAATATGAGGATTCTTAAATTTCATTGTGCACTTGCCTATTGTTGTTGTTGTTGTATACCAAAGGAATGAATTAGAAGATGATAGATTGGGCATTTAGGGAAGTAAAGTATATATCCCACACTAAGGAGTAGACTATTACAACATGGTGAACTCTTATATGCATTGAAAGACGTATGACTAGGGCCGATTCAACAACTCTAGTTTGATGTAGCAAGTGGAGGTGACATGTCAAGAAGAAAACACCAATGAATCATTCAATTTTCGCATGAATGAAGTTGATTGCTGAATAGGGCATGGTGGGAGCAAAAATGTCTTGCAAATGCACCAAATTTTTAATTTTTTATGCACACATGGGTAACCAAGAGGAAAGTGTATAGATTCTATTGTTACAAAAGGAAGCCATGAGTAGGGTCTGAAGAAGGTAGGATGGAATAGGCGCAATTACACCTTGGGTTTGTAAAGTTTATCTTTTTTTCCTTTAAGTTGAAGGCTATGATGGGTAAAGTGCATGAGGAGAGCTAGCTTAATAAATGAGTTGAACTATGCCTTGGTAGGGGAGGTAGGTTGCAGAGTAGGAGGAAGCAGCTATAGTGAAAATCAAACTTGAGGCCATTGGTAGGAAAAAAATGGGTATCGATTTGGTAGTAGGAGGGAAGAGCAAAAAGACCAAGCACACAGCTCTAAAGAGTGATGACATTTACCTCAAGTTTCTTGTAAAGCTTTATAGGTTTTGGTGAGGAGAACCAATAGTAGCTTCAATGTAGTGGTTTTGAAGAGACTTTTTATTAGCAAGATTTGCAAAGCACTGTTGTCTCTCTTTCACCTTGTGCACTATATGCAGGGGAAGGAGGGAAGTATTGTTGTGTTAGTAGGTACTGTAACTAATGATAAAAGTCTTTATGAGCTACCAATGTTCAAGGTTGCAGCTCTTTGATTTATAGAGAAGGAACAAGGGAAAGACAGTGAGAAGGCTTTAGTCCCACATGGGTTTCGTGGGGAAATATTTATGCATTTAAATACAAGAGCACACAATATCATAGTGTCTTAAAGATACGAAGGCTTTTTAAGCCTCAACCATGCATGTGGGTCCCATGGCCAGAGCATGTAAATGGTATAATTTTGAATGAATGCGTAAATCAAGAAAATGACATGTAATTTGACAACCAACCAGCTTTTGACAAATGGCAGATTCTTGGATGAGTTGTGATGTGACAAGTGGTAAGAAGGCTTCAGCGAAGAATAGATTTTGGTCTACTCATGTGGCATGGGGGACACATGTTGTGAAGGCACATCCTTGCATGCATTTTCAGTAGCCTATTAACTATAATGCGGGGAAGCACCTAGCTGACATGTGGCAATGGGCCTCGACCAAAGATTATGTGAAAGTTTGAACAATCAAATTTCACCATGTGCCGAGATCTAATGGCTAGCACTTCCCCACATTTCAAAGATGCGTGGAAGTTAAGGAAGTAGGGAAGTGCATAGCTGCCATGTGGCTATGGGCCCTAGTATACGATGACATGGTAGATGCAACTCCTAGTGAATAATGAAGTGCCATGTGGTGATGACATGGTAGATGTTGAAAAAGTGGTGACAAGGCATTGACAGGATGGTTGGGAAGCCAATGAGAGATCAATATGTGGCAGTAACTAGAGAGCCAATCAGAGGGTGCCACGTGGTGCCCAGTGGTAGGTAACAATGTAACAGTTAACCAATAAGATGTTTCCACGTGGAAGGTCAGTCAACCAGGTTTCACCCAAAATGCATAGTGAAGGGAAAATTCAAAAATGATAAAAAAAAAAAAAAATTTAATTCACATTCAAAGGTTTTTAAATCTAAAAATATATATATTCTAAAGTTTAATCTTTGGAGATAATAAATTTTTGACAGGGAGTATATTTTTCAAAACATGATTCTAGAAGTTTCTAGTAAGCAAACATAGGAGTACTATATATTGCCAAAATTGAGAGAAGACAAAATTTTTGATTCTGGAGTTCTTTTTTGCATAGGAAGTTATATGTTTAGGTTATTGAAGGTTTTCTCCCAAATTCCCATTTTGTAACCACATTTAGATATTGAAGTTCAAAATTGATTTATAGTAGGATAATGAGCTAAATGTGCTTAAAAGACAGTACAAATGTGGTTATGGGCAAGCTTGGTCATCTTCAAGTCAATTAAATCTAGATTTTATTTACATTTCTTGATGCATTCTAGATATTTTGGTGACACAAGGGTTTTCATTATTCCTAAGAGATATTTCCAAGTTTGTTAGAGAATAATGATGAAAACTAAATTAGATTTCAGGGATAGAAAAAGGAGAGATGTTTTACAACGGTAGGGGATGGAATTTCAAGTGGACACATGTCATATTTAGATTAGATTGGGGAATTCATTCCTTGTCTATATCTTCTTCTTTTTCATCCTTTGTAAGGGTTGGTTCCAATTTTGGGAGAAAAATTACTCAGTTCTATGATACCATGTGTGTTCCAATCTTGACTTTTCTTAGATTTGTGAAACCAAGGTTCCAGTTTTGACATGTTTTTGATTAAGGAAAATAGGTTTTATAGGGACCTAAACCTTGATAGTTTTATAGCATAAAAGTTAAGACATTAAAGTCCAGAAAAAATGAAACAAAAACCAACAACCAAAAAGAAACAAAAGGCCAAAGGCCAAGAGGCAAAAGCCACCTGCTAGACCGACAAGGAAAACCAAACCTAATGGTTCTCCATATCTCGATCCTGTAGAGTTTCTACAGCTTCATTATCCTTCTAGTTGTCTACTCCTTCCTGGTTCATGTTCTAGACTTCCTCCTGGTCCAAATGATCCACTTGGTCCCTGGTAGCATTTAGATCAGTCTCTTCCTTGCCAGTATTCTAGTTGGTTAGCTTCCCCATGTTCCTACTGATGCCAACTCTCATTAGAGTATCCCCCAAGTTGACAATGTTCTCATTTAAAGTGTCTAGAGTGTCCACAATTTGATTAGTTAGAATCTAGATGATATTGTCTAACCTCTAGACTTTCTAAACTAGGGAAAATCTATCCTCCTAATCATTTCTAAAGTTATGGCCGTTTTAGTGCTTCTAGCTGTCATCCTAGTGGTTCTTCCTTTTGGTGTTATCCTAGACTCTATAGGGGCTCTAGTTGCAATCCTGGATAATCTTTTCCTTAAGAGTCTCGATTTCTTGAAACAACCATTTGATAGATTGGAAGTTATCTATCATGATATTCTTCACATTGTTCAGAAGGTTGAAGCTAGATTCTTGCATGTTATCAGATAAGACTAGAAGAGAAAGGTTGCTAAGATCATCATAATGGGTTCTGCCATCAAGGTCCTCCATCACCTAGATGTTCATTGGCTCTCTAAAAATTCTCAACCAAGTAGTATCCATGTTAAAATTCCTCCAACCCCTCCTCTTGTCACTTCTTATCACCTCCACACTTTTTTCCATAGTCTTCTCCTTAGGCTAGGAAGAGGGCGAGATAGGACCAAGGGTCTTAGAGGTCAGGGCGATGGGCTCTTCCTGAAGTAGGGCTTGGTCCACTTTTCTTTTTCTAGGGTTATCTGGGGGAGCATTGAGGGTATCGAGGGCAACTTCCTCCCTATCTCTCTCCCACCCGTTTTCCTCATCCTTCACAGTGTCCTTCCCCTTCACCTTGTCCTCATCCTCAGACTCACTCTGAGTCTCCTCTTCTTCATCATTCTCTTCTTTCTCCTCCTAGGGCTTACACTTGGGAAGAATGGGGGGAGACCTCTAGGGCTCTTTCTGCTGGGAAAACAAGGGTTGCGAGCTGTAGAGATGGCTTTGGTGGAGTAATCCCCATCCTTAGATTTAACAACTTGAACATCCTTAGAGTTCGAACTGGCAGTGTCCTTTGAAGCATTACCAAGATCACTAAGGGATTTTCCCCTGGTTTGAGCTTTCAAAAACTCATAAACTAAGAGGAGAAGGCCTTCATGGATGGCAAGATTAGTGATTGGTTTTCTCTTGAAACCCTCAATATTCTTAGACATGGAGTTGAAAAGAAAGAAAGGAAATTTTAATTGCATGCCTAAAGTGGTTTAGCAACACAAAATGGTGCATTCTTATCATGTCAAACTTGGAGTCAAGAGTGATATACTCAATGAGAATCTTGAGAACATACCTCCATAATTTTTTGATGGATTCCATCTTGTAGTAAGTGTCTATCTTGATAAGATTGTTCCTCTCAACATCGTCCTTGACAAATTTGCTAATAGCATTGGCCGACATCTTTTTATCCCTAAAGAAGTTTATGCCAACCTGAGGGATTTCCATCACCTCCACTATCAAACCCTTAGTGATTTGGTGGGTGACACCATCAATTTTGACTTTCCTATTGTTCCATGTTTCCACCATCCCCTTGGTAACCCTAGTGTTGAAGTCATGAAGCTTCTCCATGAACCTAGTTATTACCCCTTTTTTGAGCTTGTGCCAAACCTTCTCCTTCCCCTTCCACTTCTTCGTTTACCCCCAAGGCTCTCTTCTAATCCTTTCCTTTACCATGGAAAACTTCAGCTCTATAAACCCTATTCCTCTAGTAGAAATGCTGAGCTTAGTTTTCCTTGGGATGCTGAAAAAAAAATGTAATTATGATTTTTGGTGGTTCTATTCATGCCAGCGCTGAAAGTGTGACATCTGTACGCATGGTTATGACTTGAAAAGAGCTCTGCATGACTTCTAATTACACCCCTTATGATGTGTGATATGGCATATCTTTCCATAGTTAAAAAGGGGTGATATTAATACCCTGGATTTGATCCTACCGAAGTAACTCAATCACCGCTGCCAGGATTTTGTCTTTGCTCATCCATGTCATCACTGAGTTTCTAGTAATGGTATCATTGGCAAACCAGTTAGCAATTGAGTTGGCTTCTCGGTAAGTGTGGCTGATGAAAGTTCTTTTGAACTTTTCCAATTTAGGTCTAAGGTCCTCAATGATGTTAGCAATCATCCAAGAGGACATGGCATGTCCTTTGATACAATTGATAATGTTTAGGGAGTTGCCCTCAAGCCATAGGCACTCGATCATGGAAGCTAGGGCCAGCTTAACAATATGTCTAGCCACACTAGCTTCAGCAAAGTGATTGGTCTATTGACCAAGAGGGAATAAAAAAATCACAATTTCTCCTCCCAAACTATTTCTAATCATGCCTCCACTATTGCCTAGTCTAAGATTCCCCTTAGCCACCCCATCAAAGTTGGCTTTGTGCCAGTCCTCATGGGGGAAGGACCATCTTGCTTCCTATCTTCTCTTGTCCTTGTCTTTCTTCCTGGATTTACTATTCCCTCCTTCCTTGATATTTCCTCCCTTTGTAATGGAAAATTTCTCCATAGTTAGACCTTCAATTTTCTCTGCAATAATGAACTTAGGAGTCTCTCTATCTCTAAAAATTTGATTGTTGCACTCTTTCCAGATTCCCTAACAAAAATGTGGGAGAATCCAAGAGCTAAAAAGCTGAGTTTCTAGAATAGAGTGGTGGATTCTCCACTGGTAGAAGAATTCTTGGATATTGTCAGGGGGCACCATCTGAAACCAAGATCCCTATTAGAAGATTCCACACCATAGAAGAATAGGGGTAGAGGATGAATAGGTGATTTACTGATTCCAGATTAAGCTTGCAAAGGCTGCACTTATTAGGGATGAATTGGCCTTTCTTGGCTAAATTGTCCAGGGTAAGAATTTTGTCTTGCAGTAGTAACCAGAAAAAGATATTAATTTTGGGAGTGAGGCTAGAAATCTAGGCATTGGCCCATAATGGCTTCTCCATTCTGGCCCATAAAGAGAAATAGCCAAAGGCAATAGAGAAAAGCCCATTCAAGTTATCACCCTGAATGATAGAGTCCCTATTGTTGTTGATGGGGGTGGCATTTAGCATAATCATCAGAGAGATAAGGTCCAGAGATAGTTCAAAGAGGTCCTACCAACCTTGACCAATTCTGTAATCACTGACTTGCACACCATAACTTTCAATGCACCGTTTTGCCCATCTTCCATAAATGGGGTGGTTGATAAGAGGTCCCTGATTAGTCCAGTTATCCTGCCAAAATAAGATATTATCCCCTTTGCTAACTTTCCATTTGGCCTTTGACTTGGCCAAGGGTTTAGCCTTTGAGATCGCATTCTAGATATAGGACACCTGGGGAATCTCGGTCTCTTTTGTCAGGAAGTTAAAGGATTTTCCTCTTAGATATTTCTCGGTTAGGATATCCCTCCAAACACCTATGCTTTGAAAGATACGCCATAACTATTTGGCCAAAAGGGCACTATTGAGGTGTTTAATCTTTCTAATTCCTAGACCTCCATAGCATTTTTAGAGTCAGATGAGGTCGCAGGAAACAAGGTGATATCTCTTATGGTCATCAGCCCCTGACCAGAGGAAGTTCCTCTAAATCTTCTGCATTCTATCTACATGTTATGAAGGGATCCCAAAGAAGCTTACAACATAAGTGGGGAGGTTCTGGAAAATGGATTTCACCAGGGTACACTTGCCAGCTTAGCTAAGGGTCGCCTCTTTCCACCTAGCAAGTTTCTTATTAAATCTATCAATGAATCTATTCAAGAAGGAATCTAGGGGTTTGGAGCCCAAGGGAAGACCAAGATAGTTGGCTAGTAGGGAGCCAATGCTGCTTCCCAAAATTTGAGCAATTTTCCTCTGCCTCTCCAAATGGGTGTTGATGAAGAAAACCAAGCTCTTCTCCCAGTTAATAGCTTGGCCTGAACCCCTAGTGTAGGTGTTCAGAATTCCCTTGAAAGCTCTAGATTCATAGATATTAGCTTCTCCCCTCAAGATGGTGTCATCCAAAAATTGCTGGTGAGTGAAGGTAGAGGGGCTCGAAGAGGGCTTGAGACCCTATAGACTCCTGTCCTCACATTTCCTCTAGATGAGTCTTCCCAGGCATTCAACTAGAATAATAAAGAGAACTGGGGAGATGGGGTCACCCTACCTCATTCCTCTCGAGGGGAAGAAGAAATGAGAGGGGGATCCATTAACTAAGACATTTAAAGAAGGTAAGAAGACAAGTTGAGAGATAATCTTGCACACCTGAGCATCAAAACCAAATGCCTAAAGAACTGCAATAAGAAAATTCCAATCCACCTTATCATAGGCTTTAGACATATCCAACTTAAGCATAAAGCCTTCCTTCTTGCCAGCTTCTAAAGAGTGGATGACCTTGTGAACTGTGACAATAGAGTCAAGAATCTACTTGCCAGGGGAGATGATCAAGGGGAGAATGCTAAGGAGTCTAGTGGTAAGAACCTTAGAGATGATTTTGTAAAAAGAATTGCATAGACTAATAGGCCTGAACTTGTTTAGCGTATCAACCCCCAGAATCTTAGGAATGAGAACCAAGAAAGTGGGGTTGAGCTCTTTCAAAATATTTTTGGCCCCAAAGAATTCTTGGATAGCCTTAGTAACATCCCTTTTGAACACCTCCCAGTAGGTCTAAAAAAAAGAAATTCCAGAAACTGTCTGGGCTAGGAGCATTTTCCCCCAGAAGAGAGTTGAGAGCCTAGAATATTTCCTCTAGGGAGGGGATAACTTTTAGCATACAATTGTGGTGTGGTTGCAGCAAGGAAGGGACTACCGATAGAATGTTAGCTTGATCAATCACCGATAGAGAGGGATCCTTGGAAAGGAGGGATGAGAAGAACTGAACAGCTTCATCCACAATCTCATCTTCCTTGGATAAAAGTTCCTAGCATTTCTTAATTCTTGCGATCCTATTGTTTTCTCGATGTTTGAGCATGGTCAAATGGAAGAAATGAGAGTTCCAGTCACCTTGTTTCAGCCAGTTGACTCTAGATCTTTGTTTCCAATAATGTTCTTCCTTAGATATTATGTTGTGGAGGTTAGAGAGGATGGCCCATTCTTCATGCCTGTTCTTGTCATTGTATCCATTCTACTAAATTTCTTTCTGAATGATACATAGTTGATCTTTCTTTTCATCTTTATCCTAGAAAATGTGGCCAAAGTCAAACTTGTTCCATACTTTAATGTTTTTTTTCACATTCTTCAATTTCTAGGCAACCCTAAACATTGCAGTGCCTTCAACCTCAATATTCTACCAGGAAGTTATCTTAGATTCCAAATCTGGGTGGGAAATCCACATTTTCTCAAAATAGAAGGGGAAAGTCCTTTTGACAGCCAGGAGACTAACAAAGAGAGAAATAGGAGAGTGGTTAGAACCAACTCTAGGGAGAAGGGAAAGTCTACAGGAGTGAGTCTGTAGCCACCCATGAGAGACGAGAGCTCTGTCAAGATGGATCTGGATGCATTCCCCACCAACTCTTCTATTAGACCAAGTGAATCTTTCCCCCAAGAGGTCCATATCCATGAAAGCTAGGTTGTGGATGAATTTGAAGAGGTCGAGCTCTCTATCTTGATCCGGGGCAAGACCTCCACATTTTTTGTCATCTATGAGAGGAGAATTAAAATCTCCCATAATGATCCCTTTGTTAAATTTGTTGTTGGCAATGAACACTGAGATCTTGTCCCAGAAAGATTTCCTTTCCCTTTTTGTATTAGGGGCATATAGGTTTAAAATGAACCAAGAGTCATCATTATGGATATGGAACACCTTGCATAAGAGAACATTATTTGCAATAAAAATGGGGGACATCTTGAATGCCCTACTTTTATAAAGAATCATCACCCCTTTCGAGGCTCCTTTTGAATCCATGGCTTCACTATTGATGGATTTACTAAAAGAAATCTTGTTTACCAAATCCCTTTTCATCACTATGACACCACATTCTTCAGCATATTTTCTCTTGTATTAATAACAATAGAGAAGATAATATAGATAGTTCTGATCTGCTAGGCATTTCTATGTTTTAATTTCATGTATCTGAATGTATAGTTTCAAGGAAATGAATACAAGTGAGGATACTGTCTTTAGTTTCATTTTGATTCTTGTCTCCTATCTCTTGAATCTACAATCTTATGTGGTCTAAGGATAGAGAACTAAGACCCATTTTCATCCACTTAAGGTTGTATGTCTGATGTATTTTTCTATTGGAACAAAGGGCCAAGTAAATGCTTGATGTGTTTGACAAGATTGTTGGTTATTTTGAGAGGGATACTTCATAAGAATGAGGTTTTTATGAACACCAATGTCTGATTCACAAAGTGATAACATAGATATGATATCTTTGTGTATGAAACATGTCATTGATGTCATAGATGTATGTGTTTAATTCATGGAATTGCCCAATATATAAGGCACTGATCAGCTATAGGATCAACTTGTTCTTACTCCTACATATTTGGGGTTTTTCTGAAATCAACATCATTAATCAAATATCTTTCCCTTTAATGTTCAAAGAACCAAAATGTGATTCCCTCACTTAGCTTAGCAATTTCTTATGTCATGTTATTAGCTATTCCATGTTCGAGATTTGTGCATAAGTGTTAGAAGATTAAGGGATTTATTTGCTTTGCCCAGATTCAGGTGTATGTTCTAGCACTGGTACCATATAAGTGAATTAGAGGTACACCCACCTAGGTTTTGCAAAGCCTGAAGTAGAAGAAGGGTCAAGCCTTATGGTTGGCTTGGTGATTGAAATGGCATATTGACAATGGGAAGTAGCTACCCATACATGTATCTCGTTCTCATTGGGTAATTTGAAATCGTGTTGTTTCAAAACACCAACACAACCATAACATAATATAGTAGTATCAACCATGTCTAATTGCATAAATAACTGATCAACATTGTTTCCTTTTGGATTCAATTCTTGAAGCAACATACTTTAACAAATAAGACTAAGCTAGACACTACATCTAATTCTAACTGTGGTAAATATAATTTTTTTTTTTGGAAAATTCTTTAAGGGCACTTCACATAAGGCACAATTTTATTTTTCAAACCATGTAAATTTTTAACTCCATTCATAGCCAAAACATAAGACCAAATGTATCATTTCTAGGTCTAGTTTGAAACTTATAAAAATAGAACAACTTAACTGATCTCCATGGATTGAGTCCCTTGGTTGTTAAAATCAAAATGTAGTCTGAGCTGTTCATCTTTGGCTTGTTGCTGCTGAGATGGATTCATAAGTTACAGGTGCAAAAATGTAAGACTCAAGAAAAAAAATACATATTAAAAAAATCATTCCCATTTTAGAAATCAAGAAATACCTTAGAAATTGATCTAAGTATGTAATTGATTTCAAGGAGATTCAAATTTTGAAAACAAAAATGAAAAGACCAAACTAATATTGAATACAAACTAAAAACCATTAAAATGAAATATATTGTGAAGCAAAGATATAGAAGAATGTACATCTAGGGGTCCTAGTTGTCATTTTTTTTTTGTACATATAAATATGTATCTATTTTTAGATTTTACTTGATTGCCTAGTGTTTAAAAAAAGTAACAATGATTTCACCAATGCAAAGACAATGTTCTTTCTTTTTCTTCATTGAATTGAACCAAATATAGGAAAGGGGAGGAGGTTTAAGGGGAAACTGAAAATCAAAATTTAAATATATTTCTTTTGACTTACTATGATGTTTAAAAGAAACTTAGGATGGTCCTATCCTTTTTTCTAAGGGGATCCTTTTCTACAGCACACACTCAACAAGAGTTGTCATCCTTGTATCCTGTATAAATTTATGGCCCTAGTCCTAGTATTTGAACGTTCAAATATAAATGCTCCAAGTAGGGATTTTTAGATGGGTTGTATGTGTACAAGATTACATTATGATTTTTGTTTAGACTTAGATTCCTTAAAAAGAATTCCCATCTAATTGAATTAGAAAAAATAAATATTGATCTCATTTTGGTTTTGACATATGAGTGACAAGACACTGAAGTCACTACTTAATAGACCTTAGTGCATGTTGAGTAAGTAGTTTATGCCAAGCATAAGATGTTACATAATGCATGTCAAGAACCAATATGTGTTGAGAAAATAATTAGTTTTGAGTCACTCCAGTGTAGAGCAAGCTAATACATGTCGAGTGATTTAGATGCTGAGTAAAATAATGGATGTCAAGCATTAGAGGCTTCAAGTGCCAAGTAAATAGTTTTGGACATAGTTTTTTATAATTACACACATTCCTATGTAAAGCATTGTTTTGGGTCTACTTAAGGATTATTTTACAATTCTAGAAGATAAGAATGAATCTACATTGAGGATCCCTATGCTTTACATGAAACCAATTAGATAAAGGGATGCATTAAGTGGAAAAATGGTCACAAACCATAGTCATTGATTCCTATCTAACCTGGAGGTCAAACCTAAAAAGAGTTAATGTGCATAAGGAGATGTTTGCATGCATAGATAGAGCATTCATGGTGACTAAATATATGTGAATGGATTGAATTGCAGAATTAGCTTGAGAGAATAGAACAAAGAAGTTAGAGGATAGAGAAGACATATCTGATTAGGAGGATCAATTACGCATCATGAAAGAGATGATCTAATATCTAGTAGACTAGTGATAATTGAAGGATCAATGCTAGAATATTCTAACATGTGAATCAGTCAAAATCTACTAATAGACTATTCCTAATAGGATTTTGTAAATTCTTTAATAGGGTGCTTACTTTATTGTAAATTTAAGTCCTTTAACCAAACACACTTTTAATAGGGTGTTGAAATCCTTTAACAGGGTGAGTCTTAATACTCTTTTTAAGCCTTTAATAGGGAAAACCTTTTATAGGGTAGATCATAGTTTATGATCAAACTTATTGTAACCTTAATTGGCTACACTTTACTGCTAGAGTAGTGAAGATTCATGGGTGTCATCCCCACCCCATTTTTACCTTCTCATTGGAGGGTTTCTACGTAACCACATATCTTTTGTCATATGTGCTATTTATTTCATGTTATGGATGCCATGATATAGTTAGCTATTTTAGTTCATATGTAAATAATGAGGTGGATGTTTGGTGAATGATTTTATGGTTAAAGTTTTGAAGTGTTGATTCACACCCCTCCCCCTTCTTAGCATTTAGTTTCTCATTGTTATTTCTAATAATAAAAGAATGACTATACATATGTCTAACATTCCATTTTTGTGTGGGTAACACCATTCTTAACATTAGACAAATCTGGTCCCCTAAACCATTCTTGAAGCTTTGTACCATAAATTTAAACTAGTCCTTCCTTCAAGTAGCCAACACATCTCCCACTCCCTATTAAAAGAGATGAAATTTCAACACATTATCCATCATCAAATGAGAAAGAATAGAGAGCGATATAATTCTCATATACAAATCCTTTCTTGCAATATATCTTCATAGAGATAACTCAACCCCTATAATAGTGGATGGGATGAAATTCACATCTTCTCTGATATATAGTAAACATCAAACTCCTTAAATTGAAAGGAGTTTGAAATTTAATTTTACTTGTAACATAGTTCTCCTCCTATTCTACCTATCCATTGCATGCAAAAGGACTTTCCACTTGTCAAATAGATGTTGAATCCAACACACAACATGTAAAATGTGGACAGAAAGAGAGTCTACACACCTCATTATTTGATGCACTAGTTACTATAAAAAAGAATGGCATATTTCACCATCTTTCATGTAACATGAAATTTTCATTGTGAGCTTTAATACTCTAATTGAATCACTCACATTCTCATAGGTTGTACTCTTTAATAGTTAAAAAAAAAAAAAACATCATTTTAACTAATAATGTTCTTCATTTGTGTCAAGCTACAACTTTGGAGTGGAATGATTTCTTTCCTTATGGGGTTCTTGATCTTCTCCTTCATAGAAAAATACTACATTTTATAGTTGAACATCAATAAGATGTAATAAAATCAACTTCATCAAAGACACAAGCACCCACAACATGAAAACAAAGATATCACACAGAATTGGACTCGGTGTGAATAGGAGCAAGAGTTACAAATGCTTAGATACATAATCCTCCTAAATAACATAGTATTGAGGCTCTTTTTATGCCATGATCTTTATCTTTTAATGATTTTTCTAAATGAAAATATGACTCTAAAAACTGATGCAATAAGTAGACTATGATGTTATCTTTTTTTAGTTATTTATTATCTTGTGATCATAATTTGGATAACTATTGGTATTTGTTGTCATTTCAATAAACACAAAGATATCAATAAGACATGGTCATGGACATGGACTTTGCATGAATAGAAAAAGAAAGGCACAATTTCTTAGATGTAACTTCCCACTAAAAATTAGTTATCCAACTTCTTGCTATGTTCTACAAGTGGTGAACCTTGTCTTCCATTCTATCCTTAAATAAAAAGGATGTCATGCCCACATTTACAGGGACAAAAACACAAGTAATTTTCTTTTAAAGAACATTTAAATTATACATCAGAGATTTCCCAATAACAATGATAATCAAATAAGGAGTTCAAACTAGAATTAGATTAAGATTTTCTTATAAGTCTAACTATTGTGTCTAAGAGCACAAATATTGAGTTTTTCAAAGACTCACCAACCCCTAATTTATCACCTTCTGAGAATTGCAATCATCATATGTATCAATCTAGGTGGAAAGGGACTTGTTAGCTCATCACTAAATAATCTGATTCTTAACTTGAATATGATCATGAAAATGGGGTAAGTCTCGTATGGTTCCTTCGAATCTATTCCTAGAAGGGGGGTAAGTTCATACATTTATATTCATTTTACTAACTTACTAATTTTTCCAACTTCAGCTAGGTACCAGTGAGTTAGTCATCTATTCTCTAATGCTCCACAAAAATAAAGTTCTTACCCCTAATCTACTTAAGTTTATACATTAAAATTCTAACTGTGGAACCTTGTAGATGGCTAAGGACCTTGGACTTATGGAGGATTGTTTCTAGATACATATTTAAATCCCTTATTGAGTATTTTATCAATGAAATTTCTAATTACATGAGTATGAACATGACCCCCAAGACACATTCACGTGTACCTCTGATGGTATACAACATTATGTTATGCATAGCAATCTGCTTACATTCGCATAGCAATATGAGGAGCTTAAGTATGAATTATGAATAGTAATGACTAGGGTTCACCTAGTATATATAGACTTTTACACATATCATTATCTTCTTTATTCCAACTACCCCTACTTCTAGGACTATATAATATGAACTACCTCCCAACAAATTTTCCTTCTACAATCTATTGCTATATTCCTAATGTTACTCACAATATTCATCTATCAACTTCATATCAGATCCTTATCAACCCTTACTAGTCCACCCCTCTTACTTCATGTTATTAACAATTTAACTTGTACTAATCCTTAGTTCGTAGCAAATTTGAATTTTAAATACCCATCTTTCTAAACTTTTCATACTTGCTAACATGAACTCTAACAATTATATTTTGAATTCCTACTACTCAAAAAATCTACTAACTACCTCCAATCCATTACTAATTAAATCCTACCTTTCTATATTGATTCTTTATTATCACTAAATCTACATTTGCTTAAACATCAAATGTCCAGTATTCAACTTATCCTACTAACTACTAACAATATTCATCTCAGAAGTGCTAATTTTAAACCACACCCTAATTTCAACAATCTACTTGAGCGAGGAGGGGGAAACCCATCATTGACATGTACAAATTTTCAAATTGTTCTAGTTATCATTTATTATATAGTACACATATCTTACTTTACTACGATGTTATATTGAGCTTGATTATAAGGTGGCTACCAGGAAGTTATACATTTTCTCATTTTTACATGATAAATTTATACATGATATATATAATGTTAATATCTTGCCAATATGGAAGTCACCACTTAGACTCATGTTACCTTTATACATCCTATTACAAATTTATTCATTCATCTTTTTTATTTTATTTTTTTGAAGAAGTTAAAATAGATTATTATTAACATCTTACATATATATGCACTTATGTTCCTTGAAAGTAACATCATCATTGATCTGATTAGGATCTAGGACTATTACAGAGGAATGCTAACTAATTACATAAAGTTAATTTAAACCTTTAATGAATCAAATTAACATAATTGAAATAAGAGAACAACAAGATTAAGCTGATAAAAGAGAAATTGAGGGAAAGAAGACGCAAACAATTTGATCTCGGAGTTCATCCGTATGGACTACATCTCCGGGTCCTGCTCCAATAGGGGGACCGATCTGATTAACTCCAATATCAGGTACAATTGTTTACAAAATCACTCCTTTCAAGTACAATAGCATAACGCTATTCCAAAGTACAGGACTGATCACATCTCCCTTACTCTCAGCACTTGGACGTTCTCTCCACTTTCTGAATGCCTCCTAAGAGTCTCCTAACCCCCTTTTTTATACAAAAAATTAGCCAAAATAAGGCTATAACAAAATTTACAATAATAGGTCCTTCAATTAATTTCCCCCTTGGAATAACCCTTTAGCCATTTTTAAAAGATTTGGCTTTTACCAATTTTGGGGTTAAAAATAACAAAAAAACCTTATTTTACTAAGGTTGGCGGGATTGAGATAAGAAATAAATAAAACAATGCGCATTCTTATCTCCAAGCGCTAAAATAGCGCAGTGGCGGGTAACCATTTTGAATGGCCAGTGGTGGGCGGTTCAAACCCCACCACTGGCGGCCTTTGTTATCCGAAATTAGCCAAATACAATATCGTAGTTGGTTATTGGCTAAGCTTTGGAGACTAGAGGTCAAGATTTCGAATCCCATAAAGTTTTTTGCCACCCGCCGACTTGGCTAAAGAATGAGGTCATGCTGACATCATCCCCATTTATACTTCTTTGTTGATTTCAAACTGCCATATCTTTTACATACGGGCTCCAAATTTGATGAAACGAACGCCGCTAGAAATCTCTTGACGAGATCTTCAATTTGAAATCCATTGTTGTGCACTTTGTAGATGATTATTTTTTTTACCTTTTTTATGACCTCCGTACTCAATTTGACCAACCTTTGACTAACTGTAACTTTTGCATATGGACTCCATTTCTGTCCATTCAAATTGCATTGGATTTAGAATTTCGAGAACTTCAACTTGATGCTGATTATTGGAGTTTTGGAGATACTTCAATTTTGACGAAAGTATCCCCCGGATCAAGATAAGAGTATTCAGAAGACTCTTCAAAATTTGCAGACAATGGTAGAGGTTTTGGTACGAGAAAGAGAAGAGACCTATATACTTGAGTAAGGTGTCCTGGGTATACAATGGGACATTTAATGAAATAGCCTTTTTGCGAAATTCATGGGTGTAATCCTGGACAGACTGACCTTTCCCTTGCCTAAAATGTTGCCAGTTCATCATTAACTATTGCATATGGCCTAGGGGATAGAATTGCTTTTTTAAAGCAGTAACAAATTCTGACCAAGACAAACTAAACTTACCATGTTGTGAAGTTTCATCCCGAGACCTACTCTCCCACTCGGAGGTATTCAACTGGTCCTCTTCGTGAAGTTCTGACATTCCTGTCTAGGATAACATCTTCTGGCAATTCTGACATATACTCTAGTGAAAGATCATCAACTGATGGAACCTGAACACTGATGTCTTCATCCAAGATCATTGGAGGCTCATACAACTTCAGATTCTCAACATTGACAACTGAGTAAATTTGCATGTATGGAGGAAGATTAAGGCGAAAAGCATTAGTACCGATCTTTTCCAAGATCTCAAAAGGACCATACCTGATAGCTTTGAGCTTCCTTCCTTCACCTTGCATTCTTTCCTTGCTGATATGTAACCAAACTCTATCACCAACTTGGAAATGGTGATCAATACGATGCTTATCATGGCGAGCCTTGTATTTTGCTTGGCTCTGCCCCAACTATGCTTCTACTGCCTGATGGATTGCTTGGACCTTTTGGATGAACTTTAAAGCCTTTTCTACATCATGGCGTCCATTTACAACATCGTTCTTCCCAAAAGCAAAATCCATTGGTGTCTTAGGCAAGTAAACGAAGCAAGTCTCAAAAGGAGACCTCTTTGTAGAAGAGTGTGCCGCATGGTTGTAAGCATGCTGCACATAATGAAGACTTTCATCCCACAACTTAGGATGTTTGCTGCAGTAGCCTCTAAGTAGATGCACAACTGTCCTGTTCACTACCTCTGTCTGTCCGTCGGTCTGCGGATGGAAGGCTATACTCTTCTTCAACTTGGTGTCCATGAGTTCCCACAAAGATGACCAAAATTCCCCTAAGAATCGAGAATCTCGATCTGATACAATAGAAGTGGGTAACCCAAAATGAACCCATACATTTTGAAAGTACATATGAGCAGTTAGTTCAGCAGTAACTTGCTTTTTACAAGGCATTAAAATACACATTTTGCTGAACCGATCAACTACTACATACAAATAATCATGACCCTTCCTAGACATAGGTAAACCTCCCACAAAGTCCATAGACACACTTTCCCATGGACGGGATGGTACAGGTAGCGGTGTGTACAAACGCAATTTCCTATTACTTGGTTTGCTAGTTGCACACATTACACATCCTTTTATATACTTAGTGACAGTTTCTTGCATCCGAGGCCAGTAACAATATTTTTGCAATTGAGCCAATGTTTTACTTACCCCGAAATGTCCTGCAATCAAAGAGGTATGTGCTTCCCGAATTACATGTGCTTGTTCATCTTTAGGAATGCATAGTTTTCCCAAGTGGTACAACAAATTATCCTGCACATAGTAATCTTTCTCTTCTACATGTTTACCCTGGATTAAAGCTGCATAGATATCCTTAAAGTTCTCATCATTAGCATATTGTTCCTGAAAACTTTCATGAACCATAGAACTATTCTGAAGGATTATCAAGGTATTCTTAATAGGAGGCCTAAAGAGCATATCTGCTACTTTATTATGGGAACCCTTCTTATACTTAATCACCAAATGAAACTGTTGTAGAAAACCCATCCACCTAAAGTGCCTACTTTGTTGCAACTTAGATTGTGAGTGCAAATATTGTAGTGGTTGGTGATCAGTGTGGATTACAGTTTCCTTTCCCATTAAGTAATGTTTCCATTTTTTAACACTCTGAACTAAAGCATAAAGTTCTTTATCATACGTAGGATAGTTACTTACTGCTCCTAAAAAAGTTTCAGAGTGGTAGCAGACTGGTTTACCTCCTTGCATGAGTACAGCTCCCATGGCAAACCCACTCGCATCTGTCTCGATCTCAAATGGTTGATGTAAATCTGGTAAAGCCAGAACTGGTGCAGTGCTCAACTTTTCTTTTAAAGTGTCAAAAGCCTTCTGTTGTGGACCTCCCCACTGAAAAGTTGCCTTAGTACTGGTTAATGCATGTAATGGTGATGCAATGTAAGAGAAGTTTGCAATGAACTTCCTCCAGTACTGAACTACACCTAAGAAACTCCTGATTTCTATATCTGTACTTGGCTTAGGCCATTTTACAATACATTCAACCTTCGCAGGTTCTACTTTCAGTTGACCATTCCCTACGACATAGCCTAAGTACACTAAGGATGTCTTTGCAAATTCGCATTTTGACATCTTTACATATAGTTTTTCTTTTCTCAGTATTTCAAATACTTTCTTTACATGAATTACATGATCATCCCAAGACTTACTGAATACAAGAATATCATCTAAATAGACTATGACAAAATCATCAATAAAAGGACGAAAGACATCATTCATGACTCTCATGAACGTAGCTGGTGCATTACAAAGCCCGAATGGCATAACCAACCACTCATAAAGTCCTTGTTTTGTCTTAAAAGCAGTTTTCCAAATATCGCTTTCTGCAATTCTTATTTGATGATATCCGCTACGTAAGTCTAGCTTAGTGAAATAAATTGCATGTTTCAACTGATCAAGTAAATCATCAATTCTAGGAAGAGGGTACCTGTTCTTTACCGTTATCTTGTTCAAAGCCCTATAGTCAATGCACATTCTCCAAGTCCCATCTTTCTTTGGAACCAACACAATAGGAGAACCACAAGGAGAAGTACTAGGACGGATAACTCCTTTCTCGACTAGCTCCTGAACCTGCTTCTTGATCTCTTCATTTTGCAAGACTGATAAGCGGTACATGCCAATATTAGGAAGTGGCGCATCTGGCTGCAACTGGATCTCATGTTGTATCTCTCTTTTAGGAGGCAATCCCTTTGGTTCTTGAAACAAGTCATCGTAAGCAGAAACAACTTTGACCATTTCAGCCTTATGTTTTGGATCACATCCCTTAAATGCCTCAGATATTTCATCTTCTTTGGCTTTTACAATCATCAACACAAAATTCTTACTAGAGTTGACTAACCTTTTCATTTGACTAGCATTGACTAATGCCAGATTAGTCTTAACCTTATGTGCCCGTACAATGTATTCAATCTTGTCTTTAAACAAATGATATTTATTTTCCCCCCTATAGAAGATAGCTTGGCGATCATACAAATAGGGACTCCCAAGTACAAGACCACAAATATCTAAAGGGACTACATCAGCTTCTATCTCATCCACAAAGTTTGCAGTGATAGCAAATCTTAATTTGCATTGTTTAGTTACTTGTAACTGTGCATCATTGCAAACCCATCCAAGAGCATATGGTTTTGGATGAGGTGTTGTAGTCAAATTAAGCTTTTTAACAACTTCTTCAGATATCAAATTAACTTGAGAACCAGTATCAAATAATGTATCAACCTTAGTATGCTTGATAACAACTCGGATGTGAAATAATTCATTCCTTTGCTTATCATTCTTAGGAGAAGATTCTTTACTTGTACTTGCACTTATGCTAGAAGAACTTGGAGCTGATGAAAGAGATATACCTTTTCCTTTACCTTGAATCCCGGTAGCAACAATCTTTGTCTCATCTCCGGAGTCAGATCCAAGATCTTGTTGAATTACAGCAGCAGTTTTTTGTTTACCTTTGTTTCCACCATATCGCTTTGGTCTCTTTTCAGGATGTAACTTCCAGCACTTAGAATCATCATGCCCTTCTTTCTTGCAATGTGAGCATGTGGGTTTCTCACCCTCTTTCTTTACTATTGCTGTCTTTTTACCCTTTCCTTTGCCTTTGGACTTTTCCTCAGACTTAGATGGATTTTTATCAGACTTGTCAATGAAAGTACCCTTACCCCTTGATTCTAAATGTGTTGCCTGGACACATACTTCATCCAAATTACAAGGATTTAGGACGAGAATAGAATGCCTTAGGTAAGAATGAAGACCAGTTGAATACCTCCGAGTGGGATTGAAGGTTATGCATCCAAGCAAAGCAAGATGGATGGAGATTGGTAAAGTGAGGGAACTATACCCTCACCTTCTTTCCGAGTAATCCAAACTTTCGGTGGTCCGAAAGATTCTCAGTGGGGAGGCTTGATCCGGGGGATACTTTCATCAAAATTGAAGTATCTCCAAAACTCCAATAATCAGCATCAAGTTGAAGTTCTCGAAATTCTAAATCCAATGCAATTTGAATGGACAGAAATGGAGTCCATATGCAAAAGTTACAGTTAGTCAAAGGTTGGTCAAATTGAGTACGGAGGTCATAAAAAAGGTAAAAGAAATAATCATCTACAAAGTGCACAACAATGGATTTCAAATTGAAGATCTCGTCAAGAGATTTCTAGCGGCGTTCGTTTCATCAAATTTGGAGCCCGTATGTAAAAGATATGGCAGTTTGAAATCAACAAAGAAGTATAAATGGGGATGATGTCAGCATGACCTCATTCTTTAGCCAAGTCGGCGGGTGGCAAAAAACTTTATGGGATTCGAAATCTTGACCTCTAGTCTCCAAAGCTTAGCCAATAACCAACTGAACGCAAGCCACATTCAATGATATTAATGCACGATATTGTATTTGACTCTATTTAGCCGCTAATTTCGGATAACAAAGGCCGCCAGTGGTGGGGTTTGAACCGCCCACCACTGGCCATTCAAAATGGTTACCCGCCACTGCGCTATTTTAGCGCTTGGAGATAAGAATGCGCATTGTTTTATTTATTTCTTATCTCAATCCCGCCAACCTTAGTAAAATAAGGTTTTTTTGTTATTTTTAACCCCAAAATTGGTAAAAGCCAAATCTTTTAAAAATGGCTAAAGGGTTATTCCGAGGGAGAAATTAATTGAAGGACCTATTATTGTAAATTTTGTTATAGCCTTATTTTGGCTAATTTTTTGTATAAAAAAGGGGGTTAGGAAACTCTTAGGAGGCATTCAGAAAGTGGAGAGAACGTCCAAGTGCTGAGAGTAAGGGAGATGTGATCAGTCCTGTACTTTGGAATAGCGTTATGCTATTGTACTTGAAAGAAGTGATTTTGTAAACAATTGTACCTGATATTGGAGTTAATCGGATCGGTCCCCCTATTGGAGCAGGACTCGGAGATGTAGTCCATACGGATGAACTCCGAGATCAAATTGTTTGCGTCTTCTTTCCCTCAATTTCTCTTTTATCAGCTTAATCTTGTTGTTCTCTTATTTCAATTATGTTAATTTGATTCATTAAAGGTTTAAATTAACTTTATGTAATTAGTTAGCATTCCTCTGTAATAGTCCTAGATCCTAATTAGATCAATCATAAATATTATTTGATAATTGTGATAGTTCATTATTTTGTTATTTATTGACATTTATTCATGCACCAAAAATAACTATGATACTAGAATATATGTTTAATGATAACATGTTAATTCCTCTATTCTTTCCAATACCCTTATGAACCCATGCCATTATTCCATGCAATAACATATTAATTTCTAACATATAACTTTTTAAAAATATATCCTAATCCCACTATTAACTAATACTCTACCCTAACCTATTTCATTGGCACTGATCCTCATACTATTGCAAAATTACTAATCCCTCCCTATGAAAAATTCACATGGCATATCCCATCATGAGTGACACATCTTCCAAGTGTTTTTTTCATACTACCTAGCACATAGGGAAAGGATTTATTATGTTATAGCATGCCCCACCACATTTTGCTCAATGAAGATGTGGGGAAGTGGGCACCAAGTACATTCATCTAGTCTTGGCAGGGTGATAGACCATGCTTAATGCATTGTATCCCATTTTTTTTTGGTTAATTTTAATCTTGGGTTGAATATTATAGTCTTGGCATCTAGGGTAGGAATGTCCTAACATGGTCAGGTAGATGGGACCTCCAAAAGGTGCTTAAGTCCTTTGTACCATGTGCTTTGTTATGGGATTGTCTCCCTAGATTTAATTAGTTTATTTTATTATTATTATTGTGTCTTTGTTTGGTGATAACTTCCTAATCGAATTCTTTATTTACTTAATTTTATGATGCTTGATATTAGAGTGTACTATTATTACTATTTATGTTATTGCCCTTGGATACTAGCTATGTCCTAGTCACTTAGGTATTTTTATTTTTTAAGTCTTATCTTTTAATTGACATAAGATTCTAAGTATATTCTAATTGAATAAAATATTAGACTATATTAAGCATCCACTATATTTCTCATTCCCATACAATTTCCAGAGAAGATAAATGCATCTACAAAAAATTTTCACTAAGAGTTTTATTGCATTTCCTCTTATACTACATTTGACAGGATATAAGTGTGAGTTTAAAAGTGGCTTAATTTGGCTATTCTATTATATACAAATATTGGCTCTATTGAATTCACTTGAAATCATATGTGAATAAAACTAAAATCTAAAGGACTTTTTTTTTTTTCATTCCAATGACTGGATGTATTCATAAACTCTATAGCTTATATTTGAACAAGATCCATTACAAAATCTACTAGTGTGTTCCTTATAATGAACTCTAAGTGAAATTTCTTATCAACTATCTTCTTGCATGAGCAACCATAATCAAATACATTTTAAATCTATGATTCAAAATATAATTATGACTAATTCTAAACATGAAACTCTCTCATATATGACTGAGTAGGTAAACAACTCTTTCTATTCCAATTGAAACTAAGAACATAAAGATAGAGTCTTACAATACAATTAGTTATGAGAACCGCCAAATTTCTTTCTTTTCCCATGAACCCATACTTAATAGTGGTAAACAAAAATGGAGAATTTCTTTTATAGCACAACAATGAAAACTTAGCCCTAGCAAATACAATGTTAGATGACATGAAAAAAATAACTTTCTCCTCCCAATATAGCACATTACAATAATGCATGATGACAAGTTTTAACTTTAAGAAATATTCAAAGATGATCTTTCCAAGCTTTTCTACTACCCCTTTGAAAACCAAGCTTGTATTTACATCACAACCAAACAACAAGGACCATGGGTTCTTTCCACCCAACCATAAGCCTCCAAAGAGACCACCCCCATGCTAGGGGAACAAGGCTCAAACTAGGTTACACATACAATCATTCAAATGCATAAACATTACATTTCAAAATGTGAACAATTCCCTCCCAAGGATATTTCACAATGGTTCACAAATGGAACCATTAACGTAGGGTGAAGATGTGCTTTAAAATGGAGACCTTCCATATCAACTATATCTACAATAAAAAAAATTCATGCCCTTTCGGGGCTATCATAAATCAACAAATTTCATGCCCTTTCGGGGCTAGAACAGATCAACAAATTTCCATTCCCTTTCAGGGCTTCCACAAAACATCTTCCAAACATACTACCATCAGCTATAGCTTCCATAAAAAAACTCATACACCATAAAAATTCCTCTCCACACCATACTTTTCTTATCACCCCCAACAAGATATGATTGATTATGGCATACAATGAAGCCCATACTCCAAGGTTCTCAATACATTTTTCAAGCCCAACTTATACCCTTCACCTTGGGCTTCTCTTCCCTTCCCAAAGGGTGAGTGAAGCCCTCACACCCATCACAACACTCATGCACAAATCATGAACCTCAAAACAAAAATAAGAGAACAATGAAAACCTAACTCCATGCTCATCACAACGTAAGACAACACAACATGCTACAAGAAGATATCACGTATTCCTCCTCACAATGACAATCTCCTTACCAACACACTCATGAATGCATTACCAAGATTAAATTTCATATGGAATCAAACTAACTACATGGTAAGACACCATTAAAACATTCACATGAATACTACATCACAATACAATGCCATGAAATCTACTCAAAATATGAACTTACACCCCTACAAGCTCATGAATGAGCTACTAGTATACAAGTTTGAAGAAAACATAATAATACATGGGCAAGAAGAAACCAACCTTGAATCTTTTTGCAAAATGGTAATGAATGGTTGTGGAAGAGCTCCCTCCCCAAGCTTACAAACCCTAAGAGTCTCTAAAGTTAGAGAGTGGCTAGACAACCCACTGATTTTTCTCCAAGACCTCTAAAAGGCTTCCATCCTCTCATTTAGATAAAAAAAAATGGCCCAAACAAGAAGCTTCTCTACCCTTACATCCTTGTCCCTTTCTAAAATTATAAATTGACCAAGTCGAAGGAAACATGTGAACTCTTCAATTTCGAAATTCTAAGAAAGTGACATGTTTGGAGGGTTCCCAAGGTCACCCAGGCCTACTAATGGTTAGATTTAGACCCCCAACCCATAGTACTATCATGAGAGCACTTACTTTTCACTGAAACAACCCCCTAGGACCTCTTTTTGACTCTAACAAGTTAGTAGGAAGTTGGAATTCGAATTTCCCTTAATGGAGACTCCTCATGGCATTTTGCATGTGAGGTTAACTTGGGTACTACATAGGGGTTAGGTTTAGGTTAGGTTACTTCTTTCACTACCCTATATGACATGACATCTCCACATGGACATCACACGTGTCAAGTGACACACAAAACAACACATTAAATTAAAAGTGACTTGTCTCCAATAATACATGAACTAAGCTACGACACACACATACAATTCATGTATACAAAGCAAAACACATTACAATGAGGTTTGAATCTTTTCCACTGACTCAACCTTGGCTATGTCATGTTTGTACTAGTTTGAGTGTTGGTTCCCCATCAAACCCATGGTCAAATTCGTGCACACTAAACTCGAGCATCAATAGTCCAAGAAATCATGTAAGAAATAAGTACATATGTAAAATAAATCATTATCTCACTCAACATTAGGCTTGCATATATTTCATCATCTCAAATTAACTTTCCCTTTCTTAATCATTTCAAATATAGCATTCAAAATATCAAAACTTTCATATCACATTCAACATTTGGGTTCTATACTTCATCCTTTCCAATTAACTTTCTTTTTCTAACAATTTTCATGTAAAATGCTTAGAATACTATACTATCAAACTTTTCTTATCAGCATAGCATGGTCAATTTAATATTCAAAATAACTTCATAATCTATTTTTATCATTGTCACAAGATGTTGAATACACAACTATTTAATCCTAGGTATGCAGGCTAGGTCTTAGTGCATAACACAATCTATCTTTTAACTTAAATTTCCACTTAAACATTACATTCTTACATTACAAGCATTTCCACCATTAAATTTCTATTAAAGAAATGTTAATAATTTAGAACATGAAATGGAATCATTAGATACATCAATTAGGTCATAATATGCAAACGTAAGTGCAGATCATCGAAATATAGATATTAAAATGACATAACCCTATAATCTCAAAAGTGTATCAAAACATTGAATTAGAATCATTGAAATGAAATTATTTCATTTATACTAAGATGGATTGGGTGAGGCTTCACAAAGGACTCTTTGCAAAATTAAAGTGTAATTGATTGTCTAGGATACTATCATTTTTTATTTTAAGTTTGTATCAACCATTTATCTAATTTACTATTATAAAATGTCTCATACTTTTCTTCTTTTACACAAGGCAGGACTATAGCTCTACAGAGCTCTTGCTTTTTAATATGTTGTGTACTCAAGATTTTTGTGGTATTTGTATTGCTTTCTCTTTCTTTTAAATTGAATAGACATGAATAGACAGCAATATTATAATAGTAGAATTTGTAGGTTATGGGTCATTTTATGAAATGTGTAATTTTAAAATTTTATTTGGAAATATTTCAATATATTTATGTAGTGAAAAGTGATAAAATTCTGAACAATGTTAGACTATTTTTTATTTTTTATTTTTATTGGATTCTCCATTACATTCATGTGTACACATATTGTGATATGTTGACTAAATTTTTTTTATTGGATTCTCGACTGCATTCATATGTGTACATACATTTTGTATAATAAAATTCAAGATAATGTTAGCCTATTTTTCTTTTTTCTTTTTTCATTGGATTCTCCACCACATCCATATGTACACATATTGTGATATTTTGCATAAACTAGCAATTGCATTTTAGTGTGTAATAGGTATGCCATAGAAATATCACATGGGAGTGAGGAATATTTTTTTGTCTATACTTTGTTAATAATTAGAGTTGACATTAGAAATATCACATGGGAGTGAGGAATATTTTTTTGTCTATACTTTGTTAATAATTAGAGTTGACATTAGAGAATTGGAAGTATGACTTGTCCTTGTTTGTGTATGCATTTTCCTCAAGATTTATTTTTTATTTAGGAAGTGGAGACCTTTTTATTTATTTATCGTATTTAAGTATTGACATAGAAATTTATCATCAATATATAATAGATTTGCAAATAAGTGAGAACATTTTTGAAACATTCTTCATTTACATAGGTGTCATGTCTAAAGTTCACATCCCAATTTTTATAATAGTGATGAGATGTCAAAGTATATATTTAAAAGCAAAAATGCAACCCAACTTAAGTGAGTATTCTCCATGTCAAAACACAAATAATCCTCTCAATTACTAATGTAGATAGAAAATAGAAGTATTTATATATTTCATAAATGAAACTTTGAAAGAAATAAGACAATATTTATTTTGAGGATGTTTTATATTTAAAATTACATTCCTTAAAGCTGCACAAAGAGAGATGCTCCATGGTTTTATGTAGTTATTTACACTCTAGACTTTTGTTCATTATAACAATTCAAATCTAAAATGAATTTTGAAATAGTTAAAAACAATTATTGCATACAAAAATAATAATAAAGCTTTTCCCAAATGATGGAACAATATAAATAAACATTGATTTCTAAATGAAATCTAGACAACAAATCAGTTTTTGCAAATATAAATCAATTTCTTATTTAAATTACTAATCAGGGGGGATGAGAATATTCATTCTTGACTGAGTTCTTACTCTTCTAATTTATATTATCAAATTTTAACCCCTCAAACTATTGCATGCAATTCTTTCAAACTTCAATCCATTCCTCCTTTTTTGTTCTATAATGGTTGTGAAATTTTATGTGATGCATTGTATTTATAGAAAATGAAGACAGATAAAATATTTTAGGAAAAAATAAAGAAAATCAACGATTATATACATGTGTATAAAAAAATATATAGGACTCAAAACTGAAGCATTGATTCTGGGTATCATTCTAAAAATTGAGTCTAATTAGGCCCCTATAAAAGCTTTCCATGCATGTGCACCCGAGTGTCATTTTGAGGCCTATGATGTGTTTCATATTTTTAACACCTTTTATTTAGTACATTCATGTTTTCTATAATTATAAGTTGTCATTCTGAGTCATCTCATGAAGTTTCATTTTCAACATTTGTGAAACCTACATTTTTGCCTATGTCAAACAAAGTTTGGAATCCTAGTTTGCATTTGAATATCTTGTACTTGATAAAGCTTAATGACTCACCACTTTGGAAGTGTCTAGTATACATATCAAAGAACCTATGTTTCATATTTTGAGTCATTTTGATATGTTTTGACAAGGCTTCAAATTCCCCAAAGTTGGTTGTTTATTGTTGTCATGCTGATGCACATTGCTTAGAATTCTGGGAAGCCATGTTTGACATTGAATATTTTATGACCCAGTAAACATTTTGAAGAAATGATCATGCCAATACATTTTACTCATAAATAACATCTTATGTATGCATTTTCAAGGCCTAATGAATCCGTTTGATGAGTTCTCTAAGTTGACTCCATTTGCAAGAACTTAAAACTACCAAGTTGCCCTTTTTGACACTTTTCAAGTAGCCTTGTTTGAATAGGTACAACTTTAGCCTTGTTTGAATAGGTAAAACTTTGACCCTATTAGGATGAACCTTAGATAGAAATAAAAATTACATGTAAATATAACCAATACCAAAAAATAGTAGATCACATAAAAGAGAACACAAGACACCAAGATTTTACATGGTTACCCAATTGCTAGGCTATGTCCACAAACAACAACTCTAATATTATTATTATCTAGTGATTACAACCTGTAATCCCTTACAACTTAATACTATTTTAAGAAGCTACAATATCACCATTCATAATGAAATCCCTAACCTTAAGCCTTTTTATACAAGCTTTTGTTTCTTACAAAATTAGGGCTAGAATAATAGAAAAATAGTAGCCAATGCCTTTTACAATATAAGGGCATTTTTGGCTTTGGGGGCACTGCCCCCAAAAACCTTTGTGGGGGCATTACCCCTTGACCTGACCCTATACTATGATAGGGAGTGCACCTAGGACACTACCCCTTGACCCTCTCTTGGAGGCACTGCCCCCAAAACCCCTTAGAAATAATCTAGGGGGAAATGATGCTAAATAAACCTTTGAATTTGATTATGCTCCACATTCCTCATGATGTATAACAACTGCAACAACAAATACCACACACCATAGTGAATGTTAGATGGTCACCAAGGCTAAGTACAGCTCCAAAAATATTTTTTCCTTCCTTGTATTCTATGTTACTTATTGATGCTAGTGAACATGAATGTTATGATGAAGCTATGCAGGTGGATACAAAGATTCAGTAGGAGTTTACAATGAAAGAGGAAATGGATAAAAAGGAAAAGTCTTGTATAAAAGGCTTAGGCTTAGGGATTTCATTATGAATGGTGATATTGTAGCTTCTTCCAATAGTATTGAGCTATAAGGGATTAAAGTTTGTAATTAGGCTGTAATCACTGGATAATAATAGTATTAGACTTGTTGTTGGTGGATGTAGCCTAAGGATTGGGTGAACCATGTTAAATCTTGGTGTTTTGTGTTCTTTTTAATGTGATTTACTATTTTCTAGTATTGGTTATATTTTCATGTAACTTTTATTTTTGTTTGAGGTTAATCCTAACAAGTGGTATCAGCTATCAGAGCCAGGTCGGTCACCATTTTTTTTAACTAGACAATTGTCATTTACTTTTTTACGATCTTCTACAAGAAGGCCTCATGATTAAGTGGGAGCGATGATAGATGAGGGTAAGCTAAGGGTTGAAAAAAATTAATGGGTAAAACTTTTAGTTATGGAAAATAAAAATGGAGGACTATCTTTATCAAAAAGATTTATGGAAGTTGTTGGAAGGAAAAATCAAGAATCATGGATCTATGACAAATGATGACTAAGATCTTTTGGACAGAAAGGAATTTGGAAGAATTCCATTATTCCTTTTTCCATCATTAGTATTCAATATTACAAAAGCAAAGACAATAGAAGAGTTGATGCAAACCCTAGTGGAACTGTATAGAAAGCCCTCTGCCTCAAACAAGGCATTTCTCATGAAGCATTTATTTAATATGAAAATGATAGAAGGTGGATCTGTTGTGGATCATTTAAATTAGTTTAATACTATTAGTAGTTATTTATCTTCTGTGGGTATCAATTTTGATGAAGAAATTAGGGATCTCCTGATTTTATGTTCTTTTCTTGAAAGCTAGAATGGCTTGATAATTGCTGTGAGTAATTATGTTTCTGGATCAAGTACCCTAAATATAATGATGTGATGTGTGTTATTTTGAGTGAGGAAAATTGTAGCAAAACCTTAGATGCATCTACATCAGGAAGTGCTTTGAATGCACAAAGCAAAGGAAGAGGTCTCAATCCAAAGGACTGAGAGATTACTCGTACTGTTGAAAATTGGGGCAAAAGAAGAAAGATTGCTCGACTCAAAAGAACAATGAAGGAGATAAACTAGAAGGGAACAAGGAGGAAAATGTGGTAAGAAAAAAAATTTAAGGAGGAAGCTTTGATTCTATCTTTAGAAAGTATTGATGATTCATGGGTTTTAGATTCTGGTGCTTCATTTAATGCTACACCTCATAGAGGTTATTTCATTGATTATGTCCAATGGGATATTTCGATTGTTTATTTGGGGGAATAATGAACCCTCTTAGATTTTTGGAAAGAGAAAATTTAAGATTAAGTTTTAGAATGGGAATCATTGGCTACTACATAAGGTAAGACATGTTCCAAGGTTTAGTAGGAATTTAATTTAAGCAAAGCAACTCAATGATGAGAGTTGTGTAGTTACTTTTAATGGTAAATATTAGAAGGATTAAAAAGGTCCCTTGTAGTAGAAAAAGATGTGAAAGTAGGCACCCTATATCTTTTTTCAAGTCATATTGTTCCATCTACTTTTATTTTTTCACAAAAAAATGAATGTTCAGGAACAATTGTTGCAATTGAGTAGGGAGAACAAATAGTCATTGTAGATTTTGATACAACTTTGTGGCACAACAGACCTTGGAACAAGAGTGAGAAAGGTATGAAAGTACTTCATTCAAAGAAAGTTTTACAAAGTTTGAAATGTGTTAATATGGATTTTTATGAAAATTGTGTGTATGGAAAACAAAAGAGAGTCAGTTTTGTGAAGACTAGGAAGGAAAATAAAAATAAGAAATTAGAGCTTGTCCATACAGATGTATTAGGACCAGCTCAAGTATCTTTCCTTGGTGACTCTCATTATTATGTTGCATTTATTGATGATGCAACTAGAAAAACATGGGTTTATTTCCTTAGATAGCAATCTGATGTATTTCAAACTTTTAAGAAATGGAAATGCTTGGTTGAAAATGAGACTAGAAATAAATTAAAATGTCTTAGATCTGATAATGGTGGTGAGTATAGCGGTCATAAATTTGAAGATTATTTCTCTACTAATGGTATTCATAGATAGAAATATGTTCCAAGTACTCCATAGGAAAATAGAGTGGTTGAATGCATGAACATGACTTTAATGGAGCATGCAAGAAGCATGAGGTTGCAAGTAGGGTTTCCCTTAAACATGTGGGAAGAGGCTATTAATACTACTATATATTTTATTAATAGAGGTTCCTCTACTCCTTTGGGTTGTGCTATTCTAGAGGAAGCATGGACTGGTAAGAAGGTGAGTTATTCTTTTCTCAATACCTTTTGTTGTAAGCATTTGCTCATATAGATTATGAAAATAGGACCAAGCTAGAAGCTAAGTCAAACAAATGTGTATTTGTTGGATATAGCATCAACAAATTTAGTTATAGGCTTTGGGATTTTCAAAGTTGTAAAATTTTAAGGAGGGATGTCATATTCAATGAGAAAGTGTTGTGCAAAGATCTATTGTAGCACCATGAGAAGAAAAAACATGATTATGTAGTGTTGGATGATACTCCAAAAGCTAATGTTCCAATAGACCCAACTGACCCTATTGAGACTTTTTTTTTTTCCATCTAGGGGTTAGAGACTTGCTATGTTCTATTTTTGAGCTTATGAAGAATCTGTTTGACTAGTTTTCAAACATTATTCCAATTGCAATTTCTAAAATTTTACAAGTAATCAAATGTGTAGTTTTGTTCAAATGCCTATTTGAGATGTTATAATTTTGAAACCATGATATATTAGACCAACTTGATTGTACCACTATGTTGTAGACTAAAAATAGTCCAAGTATGCTAGTTTGCAAGTTTTGACAAATCCATTTACACACTTTCCTAAGTCCATTTCATTTACAAAAATCATTAATTTAACAATATTCTATGTTATAAGTTTCCATGTAGCCAAATTCATGTGCTTGCCAAATGTGTCTAGTTATTTTTCATGAGCCTAAATTGCATATTCATATACTCTACATAAGAGTTTACTAGTGCCCCATATTTCATGTCCCCAAGTGGTCATTTGACTATTTTTTCAAGCCAAAACTTGATGGATTTTATGGTTTTCGAACACGTTGATTGCATGACCAATTCAAATTAGGCAACTATATCAATTGATAAGTTTTGATCCTAATGTCATCATAGGATGAAATCCAACAGGGTGAAAGTGTGAGGATCAAGAAGCACAAATGTAAAGTTTCAAAACCTGTTTGTTTGATTTTGTTAATTTTTAAGGCTAGTTCAGAGGCTATCTGGCAAAAATCCTAGTTTGCAAAAAGGATTAAAGTAAATTTAGGAAGATCAATTGAGGCATTTCTAAGATGTTTGGTTTTTGAGTTCAAATTTTTTTAATCAGGCCCACTTTTGGACCCAACTAATTTTCATTAGATTGACAAGACATTCTAGAATTCAATATTTTTAAAGGAAGCTTTGGTAACTATGGTCATAAATATTTCTCAGTATATGCACATCATCATTTAGAATTAAATGTTAATATGGTATTAAACATAGTAATTAATAAAAGATGAAGTTGAACATACACTAGAGGTTCTAAGGCTCACTTTTATTGAGGTATACTTTAGCACCAATTATTCATGAGAAACTAAAATCTAATGTATCTCTCAAAAGGTAATGAGTTATTTGGCCTTACTTAGTGGATTGGAAGCCAAATTTATAAGATACTTATGTATCATTCCTATCTTAACTTTATCCAAAAAATGAAAAGAGTTTCGTTATTGAAATATCAACCTTTTTTTTACATATGAAAGCTAGGAGTAAACAAATGATCTCTTTCATTTACTTGTGTAACATGTTGCAATGTTTCCTTTTAATAGCCAAATAGAAATTATCCTTTGGCTACCTTTACTAGCTCATTTTCAAAGGAGCTTGATAGATTTTATTTCATCCAATCAACATTTTCAAACATGGATAGAGTAAAGTACTGCCCTTAGTTGGTGAACGAAAGGGTTTTTCCTAAAATTCAAATAGTCATGAAATAGAATTGTCCGCTTGACCCATATAAACTATTATAATATGTTCCAAGGTTCCTAGGACACATAGGGACATATGTTGTAATAAAATTTGTCAAAAAGGGTTATAGATTATCATATGGCCCCTTTAGACCCATATGAACAACTATAATATGTCTCTAGACCCCTAGGGAAATATGTTGTTATGAAATATGTTGAAAAGGGGAATAAGTTAACCTATGACCTATTTTGACCTATTCAAACAAATGAAATAGGTCCCTAGGTGTCTTAGGACACCTTAGAAAATATGTTGTCAATAAATATGTTTAAAGGGATCATAAGTTATCCTACGACACATTTTTATCGATATGAACATTTAAAATATGTCCCTAGGCATCCTAGGACCCATAGGGATATATGTTATCATGAAATGTGTGAAAAGGGCTTATAGGTTATCCTATGACCTCTTTTGACCCATATGAACAATTATTATATGTTAATAGGGGTCTTAGGACCCATTTGAACATATGTTATCATGAAATATGTTGAAATGGGTATTAGGATAACCTATGACCACTTTCAACCCATATGAACAACTATACTATGTTGTTAAGGGTTCTATGACCCCTAGAGATATATGTTGTCATGAAATGTGTTGAAAGGGGCTATCGGTAAATCTATGACCCCTTTCAACCCATTCAATTAACTAAAATAGGTCCCTAGGACCCCTGCGGACATATGTTATCATGAAATGTGCGGGAAGGGGTCATAGTCCATATCTTATGACCCTTGTTGACCCATATGAGCAATTATAATATATCACTAAGCATTCTATGACTCCTAGTGATATATGTTTTCATGAAATGTATTGAAAGGGATCATAGGTTATCATATGACCTACTTTGACTGATATGAACAATTATAATATTTCTCTATGTATCATAGGACCCCAAGGGACATATGTTGTCATAACATGTGTTAAAAGGGGTCATAATCTAACCTATCATCCCTTTCGACACATATGCAAAAATACATTAGGTCGTTAATGGTTCTAAGACCCTTAGATACATATGTTGTCATGAAATGTATTGAAAGGTGTCATAGGTTATCTTATGACCCGTTTTGACCAATATGGATAATTATAATATGTAAAAGGAAACATGTAACAAAGAATATAACCATTTCTACATAACCCATAATAGATCTAAAATAAATATGTAATTAAAATTCACATGTAAGAGAATAGACAACATACCTACAAAAATGTGACCCAAGATATACCCTAGGAAACCCTTATTAAGGGAAAAACCCAACCTCCAAAAGCATCCATCCCCATGTATTATTCAGAAAAATCACCATTGCAATACAACCATGGAAGCCTTCAAATCTAGAGCCACAATTGAGCAATCTGTGTGAACAAGCATGAATCCGCACATCCCATGCCATGCTTCCAACCTTCACAAATGCTCTCTTGGCTAACTTGTCAAGCCTTATCCCACTTGAATCTTTCCTGTTTTGCCTTATGTTTGTCACACAACAACTACCCTTGTGGTTGCTTATATAGTAACACATCCCAACAAACCACTAAGTGGTATTTCATAAACCATGTGCTACCTAACCACTTGACCTCACATTTAATATTGGAAATTTAATTCTTTTCCCAAATATTAATTAAATACATGAAATATTATCACAATGTTACAATACAACTCATCAATTTTATCCCATTAGAATCTTTACATGTTGCATATCTATCTAGATGCAAAATTAGACAATAAAATAAAATAATACAATATAAAAATATTATGCAATGTGTGCAATACCCATTATCTCAATAATCTCCCACTTGTTGTATACATTGCATAGGGTAAATTCAAAGCCACATAAATGAACAAGGGAACAATCCCTCCTAGCACATCCACCATCATGGATCAAAGTAGATGAATTTCTCTATCCTGGTACCTGCAAAAAAATTAAAGTATCCAACATCTCAAACACAAACGATCTAACTTCCTATTATGCCATCACCAGTGGACATACATAAAAGCCATCCAAAGAGAAAACCACCCAACCTATCACATTAAAAGATCATAAAGTCTTGTACAAATTGAAATTTCAAGCACAAAAAACCTGATCCAAAGGTAATCACATGTATCTATAGTTGTCAAAATATCCATATTTGAAATAGCACCCACAAAAAGTGCCAACCCATCCAACTATCCATACCACCAAAGGTATATCAAGTGAATCTCACATAATCAATATATCCAATTTGTAACCTGCAATCACAAGCCTTGAGAGAAATATCTTTGATATATATACCAAGAAGCTCTCACTACAAAAGATAATATCAAATCTTTAACCAATTCACTCAAAACATCTCAAAGAAGTGAATCCATGTAGTATTAAGGATATCCACAATACATAAACCAATACCATGCAAGAACAACTCTCATAACAAGTCTCTAGCACTCTCCCAAGTTCTCCATAACCAATAGAGGAAAGAGATAAAGGAATAACCATGTCATCTCCCACATGACATACATGAGCACAAACTAGTGATCACAATCTCTAACCAATCTCAAATATAATGTAAGTGAAACTAAACATCTAGGAAGATAACCAATACCAAAGAGAAACCATGCAAATCATAACCTATGTCATGTCCTTCTACACATACCTCTAGATGTGAACTGAGCAAGTATGTTCTCCTCTATAAAACACCAACCAAGAAACCTCAACAACACTCAAACCATACCATAAAACTAATAATGGATGTAAGCCTCTCGTAAGAAGATCAAACTCATAAACCATTCCTAACCCAAGGAATATGTCCAATAAAAGCATCTCCCAGACTCAACTAGCATAACAACATGTGCAAATGGAGATAACTAATGCTAAACAATCTCTCAAATGAACCCTCGAGAACTAACTTACGTATCGTAGCTCAAGATCCATATCCATGAAAGACAAGCATAAATATAATGCACTTGAGAAAAATTGATGGTCTATACCTCTCAAGTAGCAAATTGCTAAGTAGATCAAGAGTGGGGAATGAGAATTCTCATCAAGATATCCAAGTCTCCAACCAAGACTCATCTAAGAACAATCTCCTCTCAAGTCCATATCAGGTGAATGCCCCTCGAATTTTCTATTGAAACCAAACAACTGTCCCAACAAATACTTCTCTAATCCAAGAGAAATCAACATCAACATCGTCTCTAAGTATCCATGAGCACCTGTAACCAATCAATCCATGCCAACTCCAAATGTAACATAGAAATATCATGAAGTATCCAGCTTATGATCAATATACTCAATACCAAGAAACTATACCAAGATCAATGTCAAAGTTCCAACCATTACCTCAGGAACATAAACATGAAAACATGATCTAACCATCTCAACAAAAGAGATAACATGCTCCATATGAACATCTTATAACATGTCAAAGCTCTAAACATGTATCAAGAGTATACCATGACATAAAAATGAAACCATACTAACACCAAGGATAACATGTCAAATGAAATCATAAACACACCTTTACCAAAAACTCCATTAGTCCTCAAGATGCAACCATCTCCACAGACTATGAAGAAAAATCATCTCCACATACGATGAAGAACCATCTCAACACACCATTAAGAAAAAAAAGAACTCCATGAGTCCTCAAGTTCTAACCATCTTTATAAACCATGAAGAAAACAAGTGCACCATGCAAATGTCAAAGATGTTTATGTAGCAACATGATCTAAGAAAAACCTCCAACATATCCAAACACTCAATAAAAATATCAATACCAACAATTCCCACTCAACCATGGCACCAATTCACTTATGGCATCATAACATTCATCTCCTACATGAAGATCCTCTAGGTCTACACTCACACAACCAAAGTGTCAATGCCAAGTGAAACCAAGATCTCTGAACCAAGAAGATACAAACCAAACCAAGAATTGGTCTTGCACTATCACCCCATCACTATCACAAGCTCTCACTAAACTATGTATTTGAGCTATCTATGACATAATGATGAAAAACCATTCTATAACCATGTGAATCAATCAAGGCATCAAACCATGAAAGAACTCAAAGTGCACATCATGAACTCCTCAAATGAAACCAAATAACTATGATCCTCAACCAAGAATATATACCACTATAACCAAATCAAGAATCCATGCCATGAATATTAAGGATGCACCTATATATCTTATAAAGTCATGCCAAAATTCATGGTACCATGGTCACATCTATGAACTGAGCAACTAACTTTCAAAATATCCAACCTGTTAATAAAAATAGTCATCCACAATCCTCCATCATGATTATACCTAATAACAACATCTCATCCCTTCTACATGAAGAGAAATTATCAAATCATGTGGCCTAGGGCATTGAAAACTCAAATCCAAGCCACCAATCTAAATGTGTATCAATAATGAAAGATAAATGTGTAAAGATAATCCATGTACAAACCATAAATGCAACCTATAAGTATAGACCGCTTACAACACTGTGCAACTTGTAGACGCAACAAGTCATCATACATATCTAAACCAAACACTTATAACCATATCATCATCAGACCAATTTGAAATATGAACTGAGTATACAATGGCATCAAATCTTAAATCTTGAAACAAACGATGTCATAAACTCACAATGTTACCATAGTCAATATATACAAAAAATTGTTCAGATTAATAAATCACTAAAAAAACCATGCTAAACCTACAATAAATCTGAACCAATGTGTAGATCTCTCCAAGAGCTTTCTGTTGATGATTCAAAGTCCAAAATCTGACTCTATATGCAAAAGTTATGCCCCAATATGTATTCAAAATAAATAACATCTAACTTTTAGGCTCTTAAAACCTAACAAATTTTCAAAATCACAGAACCAAACCTACACCAAGTTGTAGTGCTCTAAATTAGCTTTCCAAAACCTATAAGAAGTCTAAAATTTGATATGGTGAGAGAAACTGCAATTTGTTTTTTCATGACAAAAATTTTGACGAGATTAAATGTGATGGCCATTACGGGTTGAAACTAAAAACCTCTTTCATTTCTTCTAAACATAGCCAAACTAGGGCATATTATATATTAAAATTTATGGAAACATCAACTCAAAACCAATGATGAGGTCTATTTTTACCCACGAGGTCATTTCTTCAAGCTGCCACTAAAACCCTCAATTAAATGAGACATCCAAAAAAATCCTTTCTTTTCAACAATTTCACATGCAAAATCCTACCAACATCCCATCATAACAACAAACCCAAAAACCATTAGATTTGCAATAAACAACTCATATATCTTGTCCTTTCGTTTATCCTCTGATGCATTCCCATGGATTCAATCTAGGGTTACAATAATAAAACCATAGCTCTAATACCACTTGTAAGTAGACTCACAACAAAGAATATAACTATTTCCATAGAACCCATAATAGATATGAAATAAATATGTAATTAAAATTCACATGCAAGAGTATAGACAACATACCCACAAAAATGTGACATAGGATATACCCTGGGAAACCCTCATTAAGGGAAAAATCCAACCTTAAAAAGCATCCATCACCATGTATTATTCAACAAAATCACCATTGCAATACAACCATGGAAGCCTTCAAATCCATAACCACAACTAAGAAATTTATATAAATAAGCATGAATCCACACATCCATGCCATGCTTCCAACCTTCACAAATCCTCCCTTGGCTAACCTGTCAAGCCTTGTCCCACTCAACTATTTCATTTTTTGCCTTATGTATTATCACACAACAACTATCCTTGTGGTTTCTTATATAGTAGCAAGTCCCACAAAACCACTAAGTGGTATTACATAAATCATGTGCTAAAACCATGTGCTACCTAACCCCTTGACCCCATATTTAATATTAGAAATTTAATTATTTTCCCCAATATTAAATAATTACATGAAATATTATCAAAATGTTATAATATGACACATGAAGCTTATCTGATGGGAATCTTTACATGTTGTATGTCCATCTAGATGCAACATTACATAATAAAATAAAATAAAATAATTTAAAAAATTATGCAATGTGCATAATACTCATTATCTCAACAATATGTTCCTAAAGGTCCTAGTACCCCTATATGCATATGTTGTCATAAAATTATATACATGATAACCTAATCTATTGAGAGCATGCATAAACAAGAATACATTAGTAGCACGTGCATTTATCAAGATTTAAATGAAACAAAGAACTACTAACTATTCTTGCATTTTACTACACTAATACAATTGAAACAAAAGATTCCCCATGCAACTTTAGAGGACACTTGTGTGAACCTTGTTGGTATACTGTAGTTAGAGGGATGTGGATGTGCTCTCTTTAAACACATCTATGGAATCCCATGATTTAATAAATGATATTTAATAATAAATATGCAACTCAACTCAATGATGAAGAATGCTTCAAGAGATGGCTATGGAGTTAACCAATCTTGAGAGCTCTCAATGGATAATAGAAGTGGATGTAAGAAACAAATCTAAGAGTGTAATACTATCACATATATGCAAAAAAATGCAAGAATTAAATAAGTACTAAAGGGTTAGTACTAAAATCTCTAAAATAACTTGAAAACTCTAAGCAAAAACTAGCATGATAACAATGCAATGTAGGAGATGAGAAATGCTTGAGACTAGGCCTCTATTTATAGGTTTGAGAGAGGTCCTAGGAAGGTGGCATCTATGTAGCATTCACATAGGTGCCACAAAGGAGACACATGGGATAAGGGGACGAGCATGCAAAGGTCAACATAAGCCTTTTTGGTGAAAGGGATGGCTCAAGGTTTGATCACACGTGTGAGAAATACTTGAGAACCTGAAAGTGGGACAAGTTTTTAAGAGTAGTAAGAGGCTTTGAATAAAATAATAAAATGGAAGCCTTCTTGGATCTTGATTTTTACAAACATGCATGAGTAAATAGTTAGGGACTAAAAGGTGCTTAAGAAGGTGTTTAGGATTAATTAAGTGAGATTAATTAATGAGTAGGCTTAGAAGGATTGATGGGTGTAGATTAGGTTTTAGGATGGGATTAGGATTAAATTAAAATATATTTAGCTTAACCATAGGATTATAAAATTTAATAAAGTGGAGGGAATTAAATAAATTAAATTTTATTTAAAAAAGGGATATATGGAGCACTATGTATTAAATATATTTAACACATTAGAGGGGATACATTTAAATTAAATTTAAATACATTAGGAAAGTGAACCCATCTAATTAAATTTATTTATTTACATAAGTAGAAGAATATGACAAATAAAATTAATTAATAATTGATTAATTATAATGTGAAAGGACATATTAAATAAATTAATATAGTGTTTGGGATGATTTTAACCATCTACATTTTTCCCCTATTTAATGTGATGTTAGGATGACATTATATCAAAGAAAAGAAAATATAGGTTGCCCCTGAGAGGATAGGAGTCCTAGGAGTTTATGGAGTATTATGCATTAAATAAATTTAGCACATTAGAGGGGATGCATTTAAATTAAATTTATTTATACTTTAGGGAAGTGAACCTTTTTAATTAAATAAGTAGAAGAATATCGCAAATAAAATTAATTAATAAATAATTAATTGTAATATCAAAGGAAATATTAAATAAATTAATGTAGTGTTTGAGATAATTTTAATTGTCTACATTTTGCCCCTCATTGATGTGATGTTATGATGACATTATATCAAATAAAAAATATATAGGTTGCCCCAAAGAGGATAGGAGTTGTAGGAGTTGCATCATAGCAATGATAGAGGAGGAGTGTGTCCCCTCATGAAAATAGAGCAAAAAGTAAAATTTGGGCAACTTTTGTGAAAAGGACCCTAGAACAAAAGAAAGGGTAGGAAAGAGGCATTTATTAACATTTTGCATGACTTGGGGATAAATAAGGATAGACATGGCCAAGGAATGGGTATGAGCTCAAAAGGGGACCTCAGAGGGCCTATATAAGCCTTGAAAAGGCACATGGAAGAGTCATTTGCACACCTAGAGAGCATAGAACCAGAATGAAGGATGGATCTAATCAAGAGACTCTAGCTTGGAGAACACATTCTAGAGCACCAGAGGCCAGCCAACATGGGACCACTAGTAAGTTGACTATTCTAGCTTGTTAAATTTTTAATTATGTTTTTGAAAAGTGCATTTACAATGTAGAAAATGGGAATAAATGGGGTTGGGGTAGAGACACAGTTCTCTACTCAGTTGTCTTCAAAGATGGAAAACTAGGGAAAGCATCTCTATAGAGACAGTATGATACATCCTAGTGTCTTTGAAGATGATAGGGTTCATCCTATCATCTACATAGATGATCAAAAGGGGAAACAATAGGTTAGCAATGGGGTTGGAGATGATGATCTCCATTTTGTCATCTCTACAAATGTTAATATGGAAGTCGCCAGTAGGAAATCCAACCTTTGCATAGCTATTGGAGATACTAGATTGACATCTTCATCATTTGTCCTCTCCACAAGTCCACATCTACGTGGATTGGAATCTCCACCAATTTGGACTAATTAGCAAATTCAGGTGACAGGGAACAAAGTGTGATGCCCCATGCTTAGATAAGTGAAAAGAGTGGGAAATAAATGGTAAAGTGACTATTGTATGTCTATGTTATAGATGGTGATGGTGACATTTTTATTGTGGGAGAACCATCCAATGATGATGGTGCTAGTAGAGAGACTCACAGAGGCAGAGTGGAGAAATGTTTGCCTACGTGGACTTGAGCAAGTCAATGAGTGGCTAGTTCTAAGTGCGTGCTTGGAATAACTCTTAGCATTGATAGAGCACTGGCATACATCAACTTCTAGTTTTCATTTTCCTATAAGAGAGGTCGCAATCACTTTGCTAGACATATGGTAGATATTGAGAGTTTTGATCCATCATAGATATGTAGAGTATGTGCTAGAAGGTGTAGATCCCTTTCTATAGGAGTGCTTTGGTGGTGGCAACAAAGGATACCAATTAAATGATCATGGATAACATGGAGGGAGGCATTAGAGAAGAGCTTTCCATGAATTTCTTCATACTTGGCCTCACTCATATTGATGATGGTACTAGACCATGTTGGGCATGGATTTTCAATTGGATGGGTGTGAGTGCTAAGCACTCTTTTATAGGATGATGATGTGATTTTTTGTTGGTGTCAAACCATCTTGGCCCAACTATATTATGATCTCCATATGTGCACTTATAGGACACAATAGACCATAGGTCCAAGGTTGACTCTACTGATGGTATGATTATGGGAGCATATAGGTGTTACAAGACCTATTACTAGATGTGAGACATGATAGCTTGGTGAGACCTATGCATCTTGGTACATGCCACCTATTTAGTACACATCTACTAAGTTGGTAGGATTCTAGAGGACATGTTTAGATGAGATTATCATATTTCATTAGACACCATATTCAAGCAGTGGGTCATGGGGAGCCATATTGCTAGCAAGGGAGAGGATGACACTGAGGATTAGCTCTACCTATAGTATGCTTAGATAGACTATTGGTTGATAGGCTAGATAGTTTACATTGTCATGTGGTATATGCCCTCTAGGGTGTAGTGATAGTTTAGTTAGATTTAGTATGCTATACCAAAGAGGTTCTTACAGGCAGTGTTATCCCAAGAGTATCAAAGACTATAGGGACTCGAAACTACTTTAAGACTAGTGGGGGCTTCATGGTGTGGCATATAGCCAATTCCATGGGTACACATATAGGATTAGGGGGATGCTACCATGACACCAACAAGCACACAATTGTGGGTAGCACATCAATCTTTGAGACTAATAGTGCTAGGAGTGCCTCCAATAGTAGAGTAGCCACAAGGTGGGAGAGATGGGTCTAGAGGAGGAGATGGTTCATAGGTACCAAAAAGGTTTTTATTAGTGTAGGGACCATATTAGGGTCTGCATGGATGGCGAGTGCATCAGTGGAGAGTCCTAGCACTAGTAGGGCCACTACTAGAGTAGGGACCATATTTAGGTCGATAGGTACAAGGGCCACTATTATAGGTACCATAGGGGCCACCTCAGTAGGGTGATGTATATATAGTGAGGGTTGAGTGGGATAGCCTTCAAACTAGGGTTGTCCATCTATAGGGGGAGGTAGCAATTGAAAGTGTCAAGGTTGTGACTGCATAGATAGTGCATAGGAGGTCCTTGCAGTGTTATAGGTAAGAGTAGACGTTGGTGAGTTTAGTGATCTCACCATGCAGGTAGAGATAGATGAGATGGCTAAGATAAATACTTTTGTGTAGGAGGTTTCCATCCTATGAGTAGAGAAGGAGACCTTCTAGAGGTAGGTGGATGAGTACTGTGGCCAGCCTGATATTACTAGGAAGTTGGTTCAGAGCAAAGGGATGGTTACAATGATGTATGAGGACCTGAGTATACACTGGAATGAGGTACGAGCCATGTGAGAGGCAACCTACTATAGGTCTTTGTATCTCTTGGTCATGCCAGTGGATCAATGAAAACTAGAGTTCATCCAACTCATGGGCTACAAGGGGTTGTTAAAGGTCAGAGCGATTAGTTGGATAGGGTAGACCTCCATGAGGAGGGGGTGCAAGAGGGTTAGGGCCCTGATAGCCAGGCTCATGATCCCTAGAGTGATCAATTTTGACACATTGATGTATATGTAGATGCAACAAGTTTTTGATGATGCATTATGCATGACATCCTACATGATTATTTTTATATATGGATTGCAGATGGACACTTATTCTTTTGATATATACATGATGTAATTCAATGAGACTATATGTATATGCATGATGTTATGATATTGTTACTAACATTGTGATGTAGGATGTTTGTAATGTTTTGTTTCCTATGATGCATATATAATGACTAACGTGAGGATGATGTAGGTCCTATGGTGATATATGAGATGTATGCATTTTTTTATTTCACATGTATGGATTTAATATTTGCTTTGTATGAGACATATCATGATGTGTATGTCACTAAATCTAATGATTATGATATCTAATGGATTAATGTAAAGAACAAGTAACGTGACTTAATAATAAGTAATGAATGAGATGCATAATGTAATATGTAATGAATTTTGTAGATGAAAATTGAATGTGGGTAAGTGCACCAAGTTGTGGTACAAAAAGGTGGGCATAAGTGGACACCTTATTTCTAAAATCAGCAATTTTTGAACTTCAACAAGAGTTTGAAGATAGTTATGCTCAAAATTTTAAGATATGACAAAAATAAAAGTTGTAGTCTGTTGAATCTAGTTTCTAAACTTCTTTTTTTTTTAAAATGGTTTAGTTTTAGGCCCTCAAAAAAGGGGGCCACAGAAAGAGGTACTATTTTTTTCAAAAAAAACATAACATAGTGCAAAGTGTGCCCCACCTAAAATTCTAAGTTTTATTTTGAAATTCTTTAATTGCTCTGGTCAAAAGTTACCTAACACTGAGCATTTTATCCCAAAATTTTCAAGTAATTTTATATTGTGTAATTTTTTTAATGAATTTTGTAAGTGGACACATCCCAAAAATGTGATATATCTTTGTGCTCCCCCTAGAAATAATTGAAAACTTATCCAAAATAAAAACTTTTTTCAAAGTGTGTATAATGGAGTGTAGTTTTTGAAAAACTAACTTATTGCAAAATTCAATGAATGAGCTAAAATCTATGCCCCAATTAGTACATGTTGGTTTTTGAGAGAAATTGGACATACATTCAAAATAAATTATAGTTGAAAGGCTTGAAATAATATGAATTTGAAATAAATTATATGGTTATATAGATCACACAAAGATCTATAATACTATGTAACCTGATTTTATCGATTCTCAACCAAAGAAAACTTGAAGGAGAGCACATAAGAAAAAACAAGCATTTTTTGTATGTTTGTTGCAAAATATGTCTCTAACTAGTTTAGAGTCTCTAGACCTTTGGGTTGTATCCCCAAGGAAAATTCAAGCCTTAGACTTGGTGGTATCCAATGCTTTAGATAGTGCGTACATGCAATAGTGCATATGTGCTATAGTGTGTGCAGACTATTTAAAGCATTTTTAAATTCAAGGCTCAAATAGCATGTACACGCTATAGTGCATGCATGCTATTTAAACCTTTTTTAAATTAAAGACTTAAATAGCATGTATGAACTATTTAAGCCTTCAATTTTAATAGAGAGGATGTATAAGGAGAGAGGGAAGGAGAGGGGTATAGAGGGAGAGAGGGTAAAGAGTGAGAGAGAGATTAAAGTTTGGGGAGAGAGTAGGGGATATGATGTAGAGTGACACAGAAGAATAGAAATATAGAAGGGAATGGGGAGAGGGAGAGAGAGAGAGAGAGAGAGAGAGAGAGAGAGAGAGAGAGAGAGATGATTGGGTAGGGAGAGAGGGAGGGAGAAATGGAGGAGAATGGAGAGGGAAGGAAGGAGGGAGCAAGGGAGAGAGAGAGAGAGAGAGGGAGAGAGAGAGAGAGGGAGTAGAGGATGGGGGATCAAAGGGTACATGGGATACAATGCATACAAAGAGAGGGAGGGAGACATAGTCGGGGATGTGAGAGGGTGAGATTAGGATAGAGAGATAGAGAGGTGAGAGAGAGAGAGAGAGAGAGAGAGAGAGAGAGAGAGAGAGAGAGAGAGAGAGAGGAATGGTGGTTCAAAGCATGCATAGAATAGGATGCATATATATATATATATATATATATATATATATATATATATATATATATATATATATAGAAAGGGAGAGAGAGAGAGAGAGAGAGAGTATTGGATGATAGAGGGAGAGGGAGAGAGGGGGAGAGAGAGAGATAGGGAGAGGGAGAGGGAGAAGGAGAGGGAGAAGGAGAGAGAGGTAGTGATAGGAAAGAGAGAGGGTGAGATTGATAGGGAGTAGAGGATGAGGGTTCAAATAGTACATGGAATAGGATGCATAGAAAGAGAGAGAGGGACATAGAGTAGGGTATGGGAGTGGTATAGAAAGAGAGAGAGGGATGGAAAAATGGAGAGGGAAGGAGAGATGGAGCAAGAGAGAGAGAGAGAGAGAGAGAGAGAGAGAGAGAGATAGAGAGGATGGAGGTTCATAGAGTACATGGAATAGGATGCATAGAAAGAGAGAGAGGGACATAGAGTAGGGGATGGGAGTGGGATAGAGAGAGAGAGACAGGGAGTAGAGGATGGGGATGAAAGGGTACATGGGATACAATGAATAGAAAGAGAGGGAGGGACACATAGTAGGGAATGTGAGAGGGTGGGATTTTGATAGATATATAGAGAGAGATTTAGGTGAGAGAGAGAGGATGGGGTAGGGAGGGAGAGAGAGAGAGAGGATGAAGTAGGGAGAGAGGGAGGGAGAAATAGACAAAGGGGAATGGAGAAGGAAGGAGGGAGGAAGAGAGAGAGGAATGGGGGTTCAAAGAGTATGTGGGATAGGATGTTAATAAAGATAGGGATATGTGGATATAGAGTAGTGGATGATAGAGGGAGGGAGAGAGAGAGGGGGGAGAGGGAGGAGGGAAATAGTATGGGATAGGATGCAGAGAGAGAGGATGGGGTAGGGAGAGAGGGAGGGAGAAATGGAGCGAGAGGGTGGAGGGAGAGAGTAGGGGTTTTTATCTTGTATGTGATTTCCAATAGTGTGTATGCACTATAATGAACACACACTATTGGGAAATCCATTTTCCTATAGAGTGCACTATGGCCTAGGCTTAAAAAGCCTATATCTAGGCCATAGTGCATGCATTCTATAGCACATACATGCTATAGTGTGTGTGCACTATTGGAAATTTTGAAGAAAAAAAGTATCATCTTTTTGGCACCACAACTCGGTGCATTTTCCCATGTATCCTAAATGAAAATTTCAATAACATACTAACCATGAAGGAGCTAAAAATGCAAAATGAAATGATGTAAGGACAAATTATAAATGAAAATTTAAAAATGAATGAGACCTAAATGGTGGACTTGTGTCAAACTTGTTAACTCATAGGAATCAAGTAGCCTAGCATAGGAGGGGGCAATAGACAAAAGCTTTGTCTCAAGCTGAGTGCAATAAAATCCTATACTACATGAATCCTAGCTATATAATACCAAGGGATTCAATCATGTTTATATGAGAGAGAACACTCTAGTTTGATTTTGCAAAAGGAGTTATGCACCCAATTCTATACAAGATTGCTTTGCATGGACTCGACTCTCAAAAATAGATACTTTAGAACAATATATGTAGTTTTCATAGTCATGATGGAAAAAATGCCATATACATGTTGGAGAGGTCTAGGCACACCCAAATTATTTTAAGGATCTTGGAGGAAAGTGTGCTAACCCATTCCCCCCAGAGAGCAATGCATAACCATAACTTAGAACTAACATAGACATACTAAAGAATCATGAAAATAAATCATACTGGAAACAACACATGTAGTTGGAACAATTCAAGTGATACCAAGATATGGAAGATTGAGGCACGTTGTAAAAGGCCACTAATAACACACAAAGATTAAATCAACCAAAAGAGACCTCATGACCAAGTAGTCATTTTGATGCAGAGTATGCAGCAAAAGCACCAACTCTTCTTCCAACTCCGATCAGCACCTTAACTTGCTTCCAACCTCCAAACAGCAACTAGGCTTTCTTCCAAGGTTAATGACTGACCCAATGGCTTCTAACATTGGTAGACTCTACCTCAAAGTGGACTCCACTTCACAAGCCCAACCCTCAAACCTCGGGTTCACAAACAACTTGGGACAATCACACCTATTACGGATTCCCTAACACCAAATAGGCTTAAAATAGAAAATTTTTCTTAGATTGGGTTAGAACTCCATTCCTATGATAGAAATGGTGCTTACTAACTCAAAACAACAAGAAAAACCCCCACTTTGAAGTTTCTCAACACCCAACACTGAAAATTACAAATTGTTACCAGCACTTTTATTAGAACAATTCTTAGTTTCAATGGTCAAACTCCCAAAAAATACAAAGAAACATACAATATTTTCACATCACCAAACACCCTTCAACTACTCCTATGAGATTCCAAAAGATCAATTACCAACTCTACTCCAGCATCAAGTTATGCCCGCTTTGTGTCACAGTCCTAAATGGCCAGTTTAGGCTGGGTTACAAGGAAAGCATAAATAAATGGGTTCAAAGACTTGGTTCAACCCCTTGGATCTCTTCTACACCTTTTATTTGTCCTTCTACACCCTTCACTTGGGTCAAATCAATCAACTTGGGAGCGTGATCCTTCGTTTTCCTTCAAAACTAGACTAGACATAAGACTATGTTCAGCCTAGGGCTTGCTGGTAAAAATAGGTGCCCAACTCCTACAGCCCTGAAACTCTTCCATCTTTAAGTCACCTCTCCTAACTTGCATTCCACAAAGCAGCATTGAAATCCCACGGTGGGTTTGCAAGTTAGGAGGCCATCTTGTTGAAACCCTCAATGTGCAGCAATTTCAGACCTACCTCTACTAAAATAGGTATAACTTTTAACTCAGAATAGATAAAAACTTCAAACCAATTGCATTAGAATTCTGACTCAGTCCTCTTTCCAAAAATATAAGATTTGTACCGCTAAAAATCCGTACAGTCCGTACGGAATTGAAAAAACAGAGAAAATTGTAGAATTTCTGAGTTTTATTCACCAAATGCTGTCCACCCATCCGTACCATGGCCTTCCCCACATGTGGAGACCTTAAATAAGTGTCTTCCAACAGTTATAACTTCCCTTTGGATGGTTGGAAGACCATACAACTTCCTTTTTTAAGTTTGACAACAAATTTGCAAAAATTGCTCTTTAGCAACTTTTTGCATTTTGCAACTTTTGCACCTTTGCATTTTTTTACACACCTTCAATTCAAACGTGTCCTAATGACTCAAATCCACCTAAAACATCCTAAAAATAGTAAAATACTCAAGAATTCATAAATAATGACTCCTTGGTTACAAATGGTCACTTGGCTTATAACCACACCAATGTGCCATTGTACCTTACAATTGAGTCTTCATTACAAATATGGACCAAACTTCATTCCTAACAACTCTAACATACTAAACACCTTGAATTCATGCCTAAGAGCCTTAGGTGCCCTGCACCATACTCCCTAGGCCAAAATAAACTCAAGTCTCTTGAGTTGGTAATGTGGACACGTTGTATCCCATCTTCTTTATAGTTGATTCAGGCAGCCAACTTGCATCTTCAACTGGTCTACCTGTCCATTTGATGAGGTAGTCCATGTACACCTTCCTCCTAGTCCTTTTTCCTTCTCTTTTATCCAAAACACTTTCTATAGTGACCACCCCTACCTTGGGAAGAGAGTTCATGATCTCTTTATCTACTGTGGTTGATTCAATGCCACTGGTTTCAGTTTGAGAACCTTTGTAAGGATATAAATCAGAGACATTAAATGTATTAGAGAGCCCTATGTCTGGTGGCAACTCCACCTTATAGGCATTGTGTCCACATTTTTGCAAGATCCTAAAAGGACCTATTTTCCTCATCATCAACTTAGTAAACTTACCTTTAGGAAGCCTCTCCTTTTTAAGGTTCACCATAACCATATCTCCTATTTCAAATTGAAGATCTCTCCTCTTAGTATCTGCTGCTTCCTTATACTTCATTGTCATTTTTCCTAGCCTATCTTTGACCTCTTGATGAATTTCCTTCATCACCTCAGCAAAATCACATGCTTGAGCACTGGTTCTTTCCATAGATTTGACATCTCTGACCTCCATTACCCCTCTAGGATGAGTGCCATAAACAATTTGAAATGGGCTCAATCCGGTTGTCCTATTCATTGAATCATTATAAGCAAACTCTGCTTGTGCTATGACTGAGTCCCAAGATGATCCATGTTCCTTAGTAAGGCATCTTAATAGGTTTCCTAATGATCTATTAACCACCTCTGTTTGGCCATCCGATTGTGGATGGTATGCTGATGAAAATGAGAGGTCTGTACCAAGTTTTCTCCACAAAGTCCTCCAAAAGTGCCCAAGAAACTTAGAATCTCTATCTGAGACTATGGATAATGGTAATCCATGTAGTCTTACTACTTCCTTGAAAAAGATACCTGCAATATAAGAGGCATCATGACTGGTTTTACATGGCAAAAAATGTGCCATCTTGGAAAACCGGTCTACTACAACACAAATACTATCATAGCCTTGCTTGGTCCTTGGCAATCCAAGTACAAAGTCTAAACTTACAGCATCCCAAGGCCTATTTGGTATTGGTAATGGGGTGTACAGTCCTGCATTAGAAGTCTTTCCCTTTGCCTTTTGACAAATCACACAAGTCTCTACAAACTTTCTTACATCAGTAGGCATCCTAGGCCAGTAATAAAATCTTCTTACTAGTTCAAGGGTCTTGTCCAATCCAAAATGACCAGCTAGACCCCCACAGTGCTTCTCCTTTATAATGTTCTCCCTCAAGGATCCTCTAGGGATGCATAGCTGACTCCCTTTGAAGAGCAATCCTTCTTGCAGCATGAAATCTGCATAAATGCTATGGTACTGCCCTGTCATATCCCTGCAGATTTGATGAACTTCTTTGAAGTCTTCATCACTTTCATACATGTCTTTTATGGAGTGGAATCCCACATTCTCCAACCTCATTTCTTGAATGGTCAAATTCCTTCTACTAAGGGCATCAGCAACCTTATTTGCCTCCCCTTTTTTATGCTTAATAGTGAAGGTGTATGATTGAAGGTACTCCATCCATTTCACATGCCTGTGGTTCAACTTTTCCTGTCTATTCAAGAAACTCAATGCATGGTTATCTGTATAGACAATAAACTCCTTGGGCAATAAATAATGTCTCCATTTTCTTAGAGACTGAACCATAGCATACAATTCTAAATCATATGTAGAATATCTTTGTTTTGCTTCATTTAACTTTTCACTAAAGAAGGCTATTGGCTTACCTTCTTGACTTAGGACTCCTCCTATGGCCCTATTACTTGCATCACATTCAATAGTAAATACCTTCTTGAAATCAGGTAGAGCAAGGATGGGTGCCTCTACAACCCTTTTCTTCAAGTACTCAAAGGACTGATCAGCGTCTCCTGTCCATGCAAATTTACATTTTCTTCCACCCTTGATTGTATCAATCATAGGGGCACACACATTATTGAAACCTCTAATAAACTTTCTATAAAAGCTTGCCAAACCATGAAAGCTCTTTACCTCACTTGCATTCCTTGGTGTAGGCCAGTTGAGGATTGCTTCCACCTTTTCTGGATCCATCTTGAGGTTGCCCTTGGAGATGACAAAACCTAGGAACACCAGCTCTTCTTTCATGAAGACACATTTATTCAAATTTATCTTCAATTCCTTCTCCCTGAGTTTCTTCAAAACCAATTCCAAGTGTGTTAGATGTTCCTCTTTAGATTTGCTAAAAATCAATATATCATCTAGATATACAACAACAAAATGATTGATGAAAGGTTCCAAAACTTCATTCATGAGTCTCATGAATGTACTAGGGGCATTAGAAAGGCCAAAGGGCATCACCATCCATTCATAAAGTCCCTCATTAGTTTTGAAGGCAGTTTTCCATTCATCTCCTTCCCTTATTCTGATTTGGTGGTAACCGCTTTTCAAATCAATCTTGGAATAGTACCTTGCCCCTCCTAGGTGATCCATCAAATCCTCCATCCTAGGCATTGGGAACCTATATCTGATGGTTATCTTGTTTATGGCTCTTGAGTCCGTACACAACCTCCATGTACCCTCCTTTTTGGGTGCCAACAAAGCAGGGACTGCACAAGGGCTGATGCTCTTTCTTATGAACCCTTTTTCAAGCAACTCCTCAACTTGTCTTGCTAATTCCTTGTTTTGTTCTGGTGTCAACCTATAGGCAGGCTTATTAGGCAATGTAGAACTTGGAATAAAGTCAATACAATGACTTACCTCTCTAAATGGTGGCAAGGTATCAGTAGTAGGGTCTGAAATAACTTCCTTGTATTTATCCAAAAGCTGCCTCACTTCCTTGGGTTCCACATTCCTTATTCCTAATCTGCCTTCCTCCTTTTTCTCCTCTTGTCTTGGCTTTACTACAATGGCAAAGCATGGGGTGTTCTTCACCTTGAGAGTCTTCAAAAACTTCTTCTCCCCAACCATCATTACACTAGATGCATGTTGGGTCTCCTTTCCATCTTCTAGCAATGGTGTCATAGTGTACTCCTTCCCATTTTTGGTGATGATGTAGACATTGTTCCTCCCATCATGCTTGGAATTGACATCATACTGCCATGGCCTACCTAACAACAAATGACAAGCATCCATATCTACAACATCACAAACAATTTTGTCCTTGTACTCCCCAATTTGAAATTCAACATTAACTTGTTCATTAACAACAACTTGCTGCTCCTTACTTAACCACGAAACTTTGTAAGGGTTAGGATGAGGTGACCTCTTCAATCCAAGCTTATTTACCATCTCTATTGATGCAATATTATCAGTTGAACCGGAATCAACAATTACCTTACACACTTTACCTTTTACCTTGCACAAGGTCTTAAATAAGGTCTTCCTTTGGGGAGGTTCTTGTTCTGCAACTGTCTTCAGCAGGGTTCTATTGAACATTAAAGATTCCCCTCGCTCTGGATCAGCATTCCCTCTTGCTCCTTGGTCACTTTGTGCATCCTCTTCTTGAGCCAAGTGGATTCTTCTATCTCCTTCTTGACTGCTGCTGCCCCCTTTCTCTGGACACCTAGAGGATCTATGCCCTGTTTGATTGCAGGTAAAACACCTTCCAGTGAATACCCCTGGAGTCCTTCCTCCAAATCTTCCTCTCCCATTAGGTCTCCTACCTCTAAATCCTCCTCTAGGATTGGATTCTCCATCTGATTTTTCTTGACTGCTGCTAGGTTCACCTTGAGATCTATTAGATGAACCTCTGCCCCCAAATCTTCCTCCACCTCTGTTATTTCCTCCTCTCCCTCTTCCATGGGAATCACTTCTCCTCTTGAGTTTCTCCTCAATCTTGAGGGCCATTTGATAACATTGGTGGATGGTCTTAGGATTGAACAAAACTAGTTCATCCTTGATGGAGTACTTGAGCCCATTCAAGTATCTTGCCAACTTTTGCTTTTCACTTTCAGGAACTTGAGCCCTTAGAGTGAGTTTATGAAACTCCTCTGTATATGCTCCTACATCCAAGTCCTTTTGCCTGAGACTTTGCAACTTTTGATGCATTAGGACCTCATAGTCCTCTGGTACAAACTGTTTCTTAATCTCTGATTTCATTCTCTTCCACGTGGCTATGGGTGCCTTCTCTTCCTCTATTCTCTCATTTTGAAGAAAATTCCACCAACTAAGGGCAGATCCTTTCATCTTAGACTTAGCCACCTTTATCTTTTGGTTTTCCGGCACATTATCACATTCAAAGTGATTTTCAAGTGCTTCAATCCAATCCATGCATTCTTCTGGATTCAACTTACCACTGAACATAGGTAGGTCTGATCTTTGATCCTTTCTTCCTACCCTTTCTAGGGCCTCCAACATGGCTCTTTGATCTGCAGGCATTTCATCTCTAACCTGCCTAGGCTCTCTAACTTCAGTCCTTTCTTCTTCTCCTTCAGAGTCTTCCATGACTCCTCTAGCCATCTTGCCCTTCAATTTTTCCAATTCTCTTTTCATGCTTCTATTTTCTTCCCTTACTGCTCTACTTTCTGCCATTTGTTCTTTGACCAACTTGGCCAATTCCACATTTGTGATCCTAAGAGGTATCTCCCTCTCTCCTTCCTCATTATCTGACATCTTTCCTCTCTAATCAGGCTCTTAGTGGCTCTGATTCCACTCTGATGCAGAGTATGCAGCAAAAGCACCAACTCTTCTTCCAACTCCGATCAGCACCTTAACTTGCTTCCAACCTCCAAACAGCAACTAGGCTTTCTTACAAGGTTAATGACTGACCCAATGGCTTCTAACATTGGTAGACTCTACCTCAAAGTGGACTCCACTTCACAAGCCCAACCCTCAAACCTCGGGTTCACAAACAACTTGGGACAATCACACCTATTACGGATTCCCTAACACCAAATAGGCTTAAAATAGAAAATGTTTCTTAGATTGGGTTAGAACTCCATTCCTATGATAGAAATGGTGCTTACTAACTCAAAACAACAAGAAAAACCCCCACTTTGAAGTTTCTCAACACCCAACACTGAAAATTACAAATTGTTACCAACACTTTTATTAGAACAATTCTTAGTTTCAATGGTCAAACTCCCAAAAAATACAAAGAAACATACAATATTTTCACATCACCAAACACCCTTCAACTACTCCTATGAGATTCCAAAAGATCAATTACCAACTCTACTCCAGCATCAAGTTATGCCCGCTTTGTGTCACAGTCCTAAATGGCCAGTTTAGGCTGGGTTACAAGGAAAGCATAAATAAATGGGTTCAAAGACTTGGTTCAACCCCTTGTATCTCTTCTAAACCTTTTATTTTTCCTTCTACACCCTTCACTTGGGTCAAATCAATCAACTTGGGAGCGTGATCCTTCGTTTTCCTTCAAAACTAGACTAGACATAAGACTATGTTCAGCCTAGGGCTTGCTGGTAAAAATAGGTGCCCAACTCCTACAGCCCTAAAACTCTTCCATCTTTAATTCACCTCTCCTAACTTGCATTCCACAAAGCGGCATTGAAATCCCACGGTGGGTTTGCAAGTTAGGAGGCCATCTTGTTGAAACCCTCAATGTGCAGCAATTTCAGACCTACCTCTACTAAAATAGGTATAACTTTTAACTCAGAATAGATAAAAACTTCAAACCAATTGCATTAGAATTCTGACTCAGTCCTCTTTCCAAAAATATAAGATTTTTACCGCTACCAATCCGTACAGTCCGTACGTAATTGAAAAAATAGAGAAAATTGCAGAATTTCTGAGTTTTATTCACCAAATGCTGTCCACCCGTCCGTACCATGGCCTTCCCCACGTGTGGAGACCTTAAATAAGTGTCTTCCAACAGTTATAACTTCCCTTTGGATGGTTGGAAGACCATACAACTTCCTTTTTTAAGTTTGACAACAAATTTGCAAAAATTGCTCTTTAGCAACTTTTTGCATTTTGCAACTTTTGCACCTTTGCATTTTTTTACACACCTTCAATTCAAACGTGTCCTAATGACTCAAATCCACCTAAAACATCCTAAAAATAGTAAAATACTCAAGAATTCATAAATAATGACTCCTTGGTTACAAATGGTCACTTGGCTTATAACCACACCAATGTGCCATTGTACCTTACAATTGAGTCTTCATTACAAATATGGACCAAACTTCATTCCTAACAACTCTAACGTACTAAACACCTTGAATTCATGCCTAAGAGCCTTAGCTGCCCTGCACCACATTTAGTCTACAATTCCTACTGGGAATGCTAGACCAAAAGTGAAGGTTGTAGTGCCATGTGTAGGAAGGAGTCATCCTATGAAAGTTTGTTTGTCCAAGTTGTTGTCGTGAGTATTCACTAGCAGTAGCTATGAAAAGAACAAGTTTCTTGATTTTTTAGGTCTCAAATGGTGATTTTGTTTAAGTTTCATTGTCATTGTTGTCATAAAAAAGCTTAGTGTAATGGGAGTAGGAAAAACATTCAACTGGAAAGTGCCTTGCAGACTAGAGGTCTCTTGAGTGATGAAAGTGAATGGATGCCTTATAGACAAGAGGTCTTTTATTGGATGCATGAAAAGTGCAAGTCAAATAGGACTTCTACACAAAGATGGAATGAAATTGGGGGAGTGTGGTGAAGCGAGATGAGCCTTACGGTTAATGGGCCTTTTTGACAACAAGCTTTTTTTAGGAACTCTATTCTCTTTTTAGTCTTTTCTTTAGGAAGATTTTGCAAATGTTTTTGGAGTTTTAGATTTTTAGATTTTTATTTTTATTCTTGTGGAACTTTAACAACACTCTACACAAACTACAAAACTCAAGCATAGAATTTCTTAAGGTGTTGGATATCTACAGGCTCAAGGAGTGGATCTCTCTCTAAAGTGGCAATCTAATATGTCCTAGAACCATATTTAGTTATAATGATAATGTTAGAAATGGAAAAAGAAATCTGTAAATAAGCAAAACCAGGAAAGAATCTAAGTGAGTAAATGCATGAAAAGATATTACCATAAAATAGGAGAGAGAAAGCTTCAAGCTCCAACACCATGAGACAAGATATTTGGAAAGGGGAAAGCAAAGAAAACCCCTTGTGACATTATGAATGAGGCATGAAAAGCCTAAGAAGGAAGAGAGAGAGATAGAGAGCAATGCTCATACAATAATTGAGAAGAGGAAGAAACCTCATTGTTTTTGAATGAGAGATGAGGGTCATCTATGCATTAGTATAATATACTTTTCATGAGAGCAGTTTAATCTTTGTTTTGAGTGTTTGCATGAAGGTACGATTCGAAGGAGACTCTTGAGAGAGATTTCACTAATTTCTTCTTTAATCTTCTTAAGATGGAAGAAATTGAATTTTTTTTTGAGTTTGGCTGGTTTACCGCCAAACCTAATTAACTTTTGTTTTCTCTAATTTGTGCAGGTTACTTCTTATTTTCTATTAGTTTTCATCTAACCCCCTTTGGAAGGCTTGCCACCAAAGGGTTTTCCTATCATTTTCAAATTCATATCTTAGTCTACTCATATTTTAAAATATTTTTAATCCATTTCATTTTTTGAATTTATTTTTCTTATAATCTATACCTCACTTGAATTTCAAATATATCTATTTTTTAAAAAAATGATATTTCTTTAATATATGAGATTTTAATTTTTCTTGATATCTTTGTTTCCATAGTGGAACTTCCCCATTTTTTGACAACCCCGGTATTTCCCTTTTCTCCCCAACCATTTCACTTCCCACTCATTCCCACAAATTTGGTTTACTTTTATTTAAATTCCCTCATTCACCTAATTTTTGGGCCTCTTGGTACCACCTTCATGGGCAAAATGGGTTGTTCATCACAGGGCGTGCCCATCAGCAATGCCAAAAAATGCTTGAGCTCTATTGTCACATGATCCATGGATGCCAAATAGTGCGAGTGATTGAGCCCGATGGTCAAGTCTGGCAGCTCTATTTTGTTACAATCACTATGAATCATTTTTATACACCTTCGCTCAACTCCCCTACTAGCCATGGCTCTCACATGATGCCAGTCTGGGATTCCTTCATCAAAAGTGTGTCCTCCTCCTCTGGAAGATGTCTCGCCCTCTGCCGCCGCCTGAACAAGATCTTCAATTTGTGAAGGAACAGGAGCCACAATTGTAGATGATTTTGTAACCCTAGCTGGCTACAGAACAAGATCCTTGTAGCAATTTGAACAATAATTCATTGTGGTCGGGTTTCCAAAATTCGCAATCATTTGTGTAGAAGTGGAGCTTCAGAAGCCTTGCATCCACTCTCCTCGATTTTCTTATTCCAACTATCTTGAGCCATTATTTATCGTAAATTTCCTTCTTCGGCCTTCAAATAGAGTTGTGAATCCAGAAATCCATGGCCCCGACTCAACAATATTGAAATAAAGCCTCTAAAGCTCAATAGTCAGCCACTAAAGAATTCTAACCCTGGGATCTTAGGTAAATTCAAAATTCTTTGTAAAAGTTTCATCTGATCGTAACTTTATGCCAAAGGCAGGAAAGAAGTTTGCAAAATTTGTGTATAAATCTCCATTTGAAACAAAATAAGGCTTCAAATTCAGGGATTAAAAGAAAATCTAAGCAGTCTGTTGTGCCACAGCCAGGGGTAACATTTTCTTGTCTTTTCATGCAAGATTCTTATCCTTTTTTTAGCTCTTGACAGAAGCATCATTTACTTTTATTATTGCCTCTTGTCAACCTATTTTTGGCAGGTAATCTTTCATTTTCAGACAAATGCAATATTCCATTTTAAATCTCTCTTACTCATTACAAGCTTTTATTCAAACTTTTTTTAGAAAAGTTTCTTAACTCTTTTTAGTATATTCTTATCTGCCAGATCTGACGTCTATCATTAATTACTAAGTTTTTTTAGTTATATATTTCTTAATGTTTTATTTCAAAAAAATTTTTTTTGAATCACTTCCAATCTTGAAGGCATAGTATCAGAAAAATGGGGAGATCTTTTTGCCCCATGACTTTATGTTCTTATTACTTTGAGGTTATATTTTTGAACCAAGGTAAATATTGTGACTTTCCAAAATATTAAGTATGGAAAGGTGATTATTTTCTTTAACCAATCTATTTTCGTATATTTATTTGAGTATATATGGGGGCCCACATATATGCCCAGATAAATATATAATTTATGACTATAATATTTTGGAAATTAATATATACCTTTGCAACATGAATTAAATACTCATGTTTACCCTTAATGGAATTTTATTCCTGATATCTATATTTAGTTGATCTTCCTTAAATCATTTTACTTAATTGGATTATGAGTAATCTTACACATTTGCCTTCATTTTGATATTTTGATGTGCCCATAGTTGCACTTTTATGCTTTTATAGCATTGTTCTATGCCATGTTGGCACTTTCTGGTTTTATACCAATGATCTACATGATTTATATGATATTTGTTTTGAGTTGCATAGGCAGCCAATTTTTTCAAGGTTAACTATGTAGGTCCCCTCAGTATAACTGATACATAGTTTCCTTATCTGGCCCATGGAGTATCCCTCCATCCTATATTGGTATGCACTCATTTTATATGGAGTTTCCCTCCATTTGATCCTATTTGTTCCATTTTGATAGGATAATATTTTTATGGAGTTTCCCTCCATTTGGTTCTATTGGTTCCATTTTGAAAGATTGATATTTACGGAGTTTCCCTCCATGTTGTTCCATTTTGTTCCTCAATGAAGAGGATACTATTATTTGAGTTTTCTCTCCAAATTTAGATGATTTGATCCAATTTGAAGGCAATATGTTGTTATATCCTCATAATCCATTCTTTTGATTATCCTAACAAATCATGATAATTCTAATTTGATCAGCATGTCTCTCCTTTATGTTATTTTCATATATTAATGTGATAATCATCTGCATACTTTATTGCTTAGATCATGAGTCATGCATGTTATGGAGGGACGCCCCCATTAGCTTGCAGTGGGATGATTCATTAAGTGGACTATCTATATCCACATGATTGATGCAAGATTGATGCAAGTATAATTAGTTGGCCTCATCTGTGGTCATTTGTGCATTAGTATAATATACTTTTCATGAGAAAATTGATCAAGCTTTTTACTCAATTTTTCCTTGTTGACAATTTTTTGAGCATATACTTTATCTTGATATCAGGTTATCTCCATTGTTTTGTGGTAACATGTTTTACTCATTGTTTCTATATGAGAGCCTTATTATCCTTATTCAAAAGGATTTCGAATTTGAATATATGATGGCATTCTACTTGTGGATATTTCTCTTGTTGTTCTTTTTTTCAGGTGATCCATCAAGGAACCTTCATGGTTTTCCACATATGAAGAGGTGTCTATGCTTCCACTTGATCACATTCAAAGGACTCATGTACTTCTCTTGGATCTAAAAATATTCCATATGGCTTGAAGACAATCAAATTACTTCATATTGAAGAGTAAGTTGCAGATTTTTGTAAAAATTATGGGTTTAATACCCTTTGATGTAATTTTGCCAAGTAAAGATTAAAGGGGGGTGTTAGAAGTTGTAATATTTCCTTGGTGTATTTATAAACCAAGGTTAGACCTCCTTTATTTATTGTTATAATATATTAGGATATAAGCCAAGGTATCCTAATATATTTCTTTTTTGTCCTTTTTCCACTACATCTCATTTTGTCATCTAGTGGAATATGTGAGGACAAATATATATTGTAATTTCTAATTTTAGATTATTCCTCCTTAAGAGGAATCTCACACTTGGCCTCACACACTTATGAATGGTGGAATTCATAGACATGGGAGTTACATTCCAACTCCTCTCTCTCATCTCTATTTAAGAGATGACCCTCCTCTCTCATTCAACAACAATGAGGTTTCTTCCTCTTCTCAATTATTGTATGAGCATTGCTCTCTATCTCTCTCTCTTCCTTCTTAGGCTTTTCATGCCTTATTGATAATGTCACAAGGGGTTTTCTTTGCTTTCCCCTTTCCAAATATCTTGTCTCATGGTGTTGGAGCTTGAAGCTTTCTCTCTCCTATTTTATGGTAATATCTTTTCATGCATTTACTCACTTAGATTCTTTCCTAGTTTTTCTTATTTACAAATTTCTTTTTCCATTTCTAACAGATAAATAGACCAAGCTAATTAGCTTCAAATTTTCCTTTCTTTTCATGGTTCTAGAGGTTCCTATTGTCACTTAGGTTTTCACCCTTGTCCAAGGCCTATGCGCGAGGACAACCTAGTGAAACATGGAAACAACCTCAAAGCTGTGGGACTTGAACTGCGAGGTTGAGTCTCCGGAGAAGACCGACTTCCTCTTACTGTCAGGGCGCACCTATCTATTCTCAGAAGAAAAAGGGAGAAAGAGAGCATGAAAGAAAATCTACCTAGTCTAATCTAAGGTGGTGATGCACCAAAACAGAGTGTTCAGACTCATTTCTGCCCATACATGCACTACAAAACTAGGGTAACATCCAAAGTCATACGTTCATTTAGACTTATATTGATCAACAACCACATACAGATCAGGAAACCAACTGAATAACACTAGGAAAAGAAGATTTCTCTTGTATATTATTCAATAGGCCAAACATAGATACAGTATGCAGACCACTGATCTCAACAATACATTAATGAGAGGCAAAATGATGCACATACACTTTGATGACTGAAAGAGATGATACAGGATGCTTATCTAGCTCAGAGACAAAGGGATTTTACACTGCAAGTCTGTGAGTAGTAGCAGAGAAAATCAAGAAGAGTCGACCCTTACAAAATGTACAAAATCTACCTTTATAGTTCAGGCGTAACTGAGATCTTCTTGGCTGTAATGACCCTGCAACTACCTGCCATTGAGTACCATAGAAGGCAATCATGGAAAAAATCTCCAAAAAATTTGATCTCTTTTACTAATAATGTCCTGAGAAGACTGAAAACAGTGCCATAACTGTGCTCCGGCCTGGTAGATGGATCAATGGGTGGGTGGAGTGTCATTTTGTGTTTTACATTTACTCTGGTAGGTCAAGATTGATCATGGAGATCAGATCGCATGAAAAAATTGATTATCCTCGCCTCTTGGTTCATGAATCTCTCGAGGTCAAAAGGTCAACCAGGCTCCCTATGTGTCAACTAGGCCACATGAGCCAATTGCATTTCTTTATTTTTCCACCTGGAGGTCCTGTCGCAGTCGACCACCCTTTATAGGACTAACCGCGCCACCTTGAATACTATCAAGACTGTGACAATTACACTAACTTCCAACTGCCATCATCAACTACGCCGATAGGACACATGTCGACAAGGTGCTATCTCATCAACATAACTCTCGCACATCTTTTTCATAGTGCGATGGTGCCTACCGTCGATCGGCCTCAATCCAACGATCATGGAGACTCGTCATTCTACAACTCCCTTCCCTTGTAAGTCACTGGGCCCGCGACACATGTGGCACTTCCCTATTGGTCCAATGATCGCTTAATCCTTATTGTGCCAGCTAGATGAAACATGGTTCGACCAAGACACGTGGCACCTGGGTGCTATGTCACCAACATTAACTCTCGGGCAGTTCTCGATAGCGAGACAACGCCAATCGTAGATCCCTGTAGATTCGACGATCGTGAAGACTCGCCATTTAGCTATGTTGGTCAAACTGAGATCTGGTGCCACCTCATGTCTACATTCTGATCCAGCACACGTGGCTATTCCTGATTCACCGTAAAACTAACCGCCATTGGTACACCTTTTCGACGATGCAGTCTACCGATCGTGAGACTTCTGACCTGCCGTGAACTTTTCAATCTGCGACTGGGCCCATTCCACTTGGCACAACCTTAGTGATGCATCCTGGCGAGACTTGACCCTACCAACACGTGGCAAAAGGGTGCCAAGGTTCTATGCAAAAAACCTTGCAGCTTTGCCATGGCGAGATGGCGCCTACTGCCGATCCATTTCCAATCTGACAGTCACAAAAACTTGACCTCCCGTGACCCACCTTCTTTATTAAATTGTTGGGCCCGCTGGCACGTGGCGTCTCCTTGTTGGTCTATTGGCTAATTGAATCTAACTACGCCGACAGCATGAAATGTGGCCCCGCTAGGAGACATGGTGCACTGGCACTATGTCGCCGACGTTAACTCCTGGGCAAGTCTCGATAGTGAGACATCTCTAGTTGTAGATCCTTGCGGATCTGATGATCATGAAGACTTTCCATTCGTGCTGAGACTACTGGGCCTACTATAGGCCGTGCAATGACTCATACACATGGCACTTCCCTATTTGGTTCAATGAAGACTAGCTGGCAACCCAAGACCTGATCCGCAGAGTGACCACATGTCAGCTAGACGCCATGTCGCTATGTAGAAATCAAGACCAAATTCCCATAGCGCCATAGCATCCACTGACAGCATGCCTTGAGATTTACATGTGTCCCCATTTGATTCGCTATCTTGATGTCGGGCTGACAAATTGCATTGCAGAGTATCGATGGAACCCATCTACCTGATCCTTCCTCGCCACGGTGAACTTTTCGTTTGGGCGCTATGTCGCCATCGAAAAATGCATTGGTTTTTCGTTGGCACCATAGCCCCTCACCGTGTTTTTGAAACCTTTGGCCCGTGAACCTGTCTGCCCGATGCCACGAAACCTCTGACCTGCCATACTCTGTGACCTACAACTGGACCTTGAATGATACTTGGCAGTCCTTGGTGAGACCTAGCCCATATCATTCCACGTGGCGGATGGTCTTTATGTCGCCATGATAAAATCCACACATCTTTGCCATAGCGAGATGGTGCCATCCGTTGATGCGACCAAATTTGATGATCGTGAGGACTTGTCGTACCTCATCCTTTCGCCCTCCATGTCGATACACTTGGCATCGCTTTGAGACATGGCCCCACCTGACACATGTCACCAGGGTGTGATGTCGCAGTCATAACCCTCGCGCAACTCCTCCATAGCATGATGGTGCAGACCGTTGATCTGAGCTGATCCGACGGTGGTGAACGTAAGCCCCGACTGTGTTAGCTGTGCCGACAAGAACTCTGACCTGGCACACGTGGTTTCTCTTGATTCGTTGTCGAAACACCTGATCACATCAGTCATTGAAACTTGTTGCCATGACTATTTCTGTCGGGCACTATGTCGCTATGGAGATTTTCTGGCTGATATGCGATAGCGACATAGCGGACAAGGCACCGTGGAAGTTTTTTGACCCGTTGAACGTTGGACCCACTTCTACAGCGTGTCCTTAGGGCATCATCACGCTATCATAAATATCGTGCATTTTCTTTATAGCACAATGGTGCCAACCGTCGATCTATTCAGATCTGACGGCCAGAAACTTGCAGGTTGTAAAATTAAAACACTTACTCTGAGACTAACCGTTGTACGAGCCATGCATTCAAATTTAAATCCTTGGCGATAAAACCAGAGGTAACACTTCTGGCGACTCACAGGGGGCATGAGCCTGCTCAATGCATGACCAGTGCCTGAGAATGATCCATTTAGCCACGGAGTCAGAAAAGAGGGCCTGGAAGGTACGAAATTGAGAGCTGCAAGAAACCCTAACCCTAAATGAGGAAATCAAAACATTAAAAAGCCCTTGAACTCTGGCTTTGTCCCTACAACTTGGAAACAAAAAATAGGACCTCCTCAGCAACCTGAGACTTGTCAAAACTTCGAGAACTGGCGACTCAAGAAGTGAGCCATGTGCACGCGCACTTATTGCAACAAGAACGAATAGGAAGCAGCTAGGCTAACTATGTACATGGATTCACAATCCTTCAGAAACAGGGCTTCAAATGGATCCGATTGATTGGAATGGGTAGAATTTCACCATTTGGCCTGCTTAGCTAGAACGCATTGGCCTGTTTGCAACTGGAGATCAGATAAGGGCCACTCCATAGTGGATCAAATTTGGAGTGTCTTCCTGGTTTTGCTCTGTCTGAGTCCCACTTGAGAACTAAATCTCCTTCTCTGAAGATTATGGCCCTTGACTTCTTATCAAAGCTCTTCTTCATCTGCTACTAGTGTATCTCCAAGGTTTGCATAGCTTTGTTTCTCTTTTCTTCCAGTTCAATCAACTCTGCCATTCTCACTGACATGGGACTATTTTCAACCAATTCTGGCTAATGAGCCAACTCCAAGGATGGGAATTCCAACGAGATTGGAAGTTTGGCCTCCCTACCATATACTAGCACAAAAGGTGAATTCCCAATAGATCTCTTGGGTGTTATCCTATCAGCCCACAGAGCAGTCCATTAATTTTTTATGTCAGACCCTCTGATTATCTTCTATCATTCTCCTTATGATTCTGATCAGATTCTTATTGGAGGATTCAGCCAAACCATTACCCTGCGGGTAGTAATTTGATGATGTGCTCAGATAGATATTGTGACTCATTGCCCATGCACAAATTTGGGTTCCAACAAAAGATTTGGCATTATCTGAGATGATAGTAGAAGGAGCTCCAAACCTAGATACAATTCCATCAAGGAATTCAACAACTGATGGCTCTGTAGCATCCTTCAAGGCAACTGCCTCTGTCCACCTAGTGAAATAATTGGTAGCAACCAAGATCCATTTATGACCTACGCTAGATGGAGGATTAATGGGGCCTATGAAATCCAACCCCCACTAGGTGAAGGGTTGATCCAACTGAATGGGGTGAAGAGGAAGAGCTACAAGTCTTTGTTTACCTAAGAAAAAGGCACATTTCTCACATTTTCTCACATACCTATAACAATCATGGAACAGAGATGGCCAGTAATATCCAGCCCTCATGATCTTCATGGTGGTTGTTCTTGCAGAGAAGTGGCCACCATCAGGGCCATCATGAAGTTCTTTAATCATCCTCTCAACCTGATCTTCTTCAATACATCTCAACAGGGTCCCATTAAAATCCCTCTTGAATAGGATATCATCAATCACAACATAGAGAATGGATTGCAGTCTATATTGTCTTCTTTTAGTTCTGTCCAATCCCTGAGGGTATCCATTCCCTGATAAAAAGTTCCTCATGTCATCCATCTAGCTCCTTGGGGCATTAACATTTCTTTCCTCCTGCTGTTCTGCAATTACCATAGCAGTCCCTTCATCTGAATCTTGACCTGATAACATTTCCTTGCATAATCCTCTCCCTCTTACCAACTTGGTAATTTGAATATCAACATCATATTCCATTACCCTAGTGATCCATCCAGCTCTCTTTTCACTGATATCCTTGCTTAATAGGAAGTCTTTTACACTCGCATGGGGTACCAACAAATGGATCCTATTGTGGGATAAGAGATGTCTAAATTTCTTCAAGGCTCTAATGACTGCAAGGGCTTGCTTCTCAACAAAGCTATACTTATCTTCATATTCCTTGAGCCCTTCACTAAAGAAGGCTATGGGCTGCTCCTCATTCTTGTCATTTGTCTGAGTCAAGACAGCAGAAACACTTGACTCACCACCTAAAGTGTAGAGGATGAAATCTTTCTCAAAATTTGGGTTCATGAGAGTGGGGGCAAAGGCTATGGTTGCCTTAATTTCTTCAAAACTCTCCTTCCCCTCCTTGGTCCATGAGAAGACCATATCTTTCTTAAGCATGGCTGTGAGGGGTTTCACCATGATGGCAAGATTAGGAATAAACCTTCTTACAAAATTTATCCTACCAAGGAAACTTTGCAGCCCTTTCTTGTGTTTAGGGAGGGGAAGGGAAAGTATGGCTTTTGTTCTTTCTGGATCAATGGTCAACCCATCCTTAGATACAATGTGTCCCAGTAATTTTCCTTGGCTTGTAGCAAAGACACACTTGGCTGGGTTGAGGGAAACCCCAAACTCTCTACATCTTAGAAATACCTGTTTCAAATGATCAAGGTGATCTTTTACATTCTTGGAATATACAGTTATATCATCAAGGTATACTAAGACAAACTTGTCGATTAATCTTTTGAAAGCTACCTCCATTGCCTTTTGGAACGTGGCACCTGCATTTGTTAGTCTGAATGGCATCTTGCAATAAGCATAGGTGCCCCATTTAGTAGTAAATGTTGTCTTATATCTGTCCGATTCTTTAACCAACACTTGGTTATAACCAAAAAATCCATCAAGAAAAGAGAACCTCCTTGACCCACTAACCTTGGACAGAATTTGCTCCATAGAAGGGAGAGGATGGTGATCCTTAAGGGAAGCCTGATTAAGATCCCTAAAGTCCACACACAATATAATTCCTCTATTCTTCTTCCTTACAAGGACAAGGTTAGCCACCCATGATGAGTGTTTGATAGGAAAAATTATGTTAGGTTCAATCAACTTGGATAGTTCCTTCCTCATTAAGGGTTCAATCTTGGGGTTCACTGGCCTCTATTTTTTCCTTACTGGTTTGACCCTATCAACTAAATCTATGGTATACTAAAACAAACTAGGGTCAAACCCCTTTAAGTCATCATATGACCAAGCAAACACATCATTAAATTCTTGACATAGATGAATGAAATTTTCTTGCTCAGCCTCAGAACATACCTTCCCCATGTTAAGAGATTTTCCATCAGCAATAGTAACTGGAGCATGATCATCCTTTTCTGCAGCTAGATTTATTCCTTTGCCCCTTGTCTGATCATTAGGATTAAAGACACTCTCCAAGGTAATGAGACCCTTGGGCAACTTGTTGGAACTAAGGTGAATGATCTGATCACCATACTGATCTTGTAGTCTTGACTGATTTCTTTCTGAAAATTTTTCTTCATTCTGCAAGAAACTCACAATCTGCTCATCGGACTCAAACACCTGCCAATGAGTATTATTATCAGGAATAGCAGGCCTTATTACCACCCTTATTTGTTGCTTCTTCTCTTTCTCAAGATTCCCAGGCACATCATAAGATGCAGCCACTGTTGCAAGTCTATCAACATATTTGTTTTCTTTCTTAGGAATGCTTTGAATATTAAATGCTTGGAAACCCTCAAGAAAATCCCAGACTCTGTGTTTGTAAGACTTGAGAAGGCCATTTTTGGTGATATTCTGATTTCTCACTTGGTTCACTACCAACTCACTATCTCCATATACTTTCAAGGCTTGAATTCCCCTCTTTTGGGCAAGTAGGAGACCTTGGATCAAAGATTTATACTCGGCCACATTATTGGTACAACCGAATTGGAGCCTAAAAGAGAAGTAGTATCTTATTTGTGCAGGAGTGATCAACATAACACTAGCCCCTACTTCATTTCTATTCCTTGAGCCATCAAAGTACATACTCCATATTCCACTTATGTCACCATTAGCTCCGACAAGATCAGGAACTTGAGCCTCCTTCTCTATTATGCAATATGTACTAAGACCTGTCTCAAGAGTTTCCTTCATAGGCTCAAACTAACATGTATTTTCCCACTCATCTAAGAAGAAATTAGGGATCTCTACTATGGAGGTGGCAGGCTCATTTACTATGTCATTTTCATCCATCTCCAAAATGGGGCAATTCATATTAATGAAGTTGGGAGTGTAGGGTTCAGTGTGATTAAGGGCTTGAGGTTCTGCTCTAATTGAAGCGTTGGCCCCATATCTGGTCTTAAAGGACATATAAGACCAATCAGCAAATATGAATCCACCTATTTGGGTAGTGAAGTCTCTTGAAAGACAGATGGTAAAATAGAGCTTGACTTCAGCAACAAATATGTCTTGAATCACAGTACAACCAGGGCATGCATGTAAGGCCATTTCCACACTCCTAAGGATGCCTACACTTTTGACAGTACTCCCATCTAGTTGTAACACATCCCTAATAATGGGCTCATATTTCATTCCTAAAGCATCAGCAACACACCTAGGCATTACTGAGCTACTAGCCCCTAAATCTATCATGCAATTATGGACTAACTTGCCGCCTATAATCAGAGAAACATAGAATGGAGGAGGTCTAACCTTTTTATTTGTCTCCACATCACCTGATGGTTGTACTAAACTAGTGTCACTCTCCATGGTAGATGACTGATCTTTGGGTTCAATCTTTTCCAATTCTTGTTGTAGCATCCTCTTCTGCATTAGTATGGTGGCAACTGCATCCCACATGGAAATTCTTACATTGGTTTTCTTCATTTTCTCTACCACACTAAAGGGTGCATTAGGAATTTTGGCAGAAACTTTGGGAGCTGTACCCATGAGAGGCCGAGATGGAGTAACATAGGGATCACTTGCATCCTCCTTTCTTGGACCTTGCCTTTGCTATTGTGAAGTGTTTGTCTGCTCATTTGCTTTTTGTGTATGAGGTATAACACTCAAAGTTGAGGCCTGCTCAGGAGAAAGGGGGGCAGTATGTTCCATAGCTGTCTTCTTGCTTCTTGTGTTATGAGCAATGGAATCCTGGTTTACATTACAATGCTCCTCCATCTGGTGATTCATAAAAGAGCAATCACCTTGCCTCTAAACATATGAGGCCTCCTTGAGATGATCTTCCTTGTGTGATTGCTTTACTGCGGACTCCTAGACAGTTAGGGCCAAATAAGATTCTACTTTCTGACATAGGCAGTAGGTATAAGAATAGTTACATGAAGGACATAAGTCTTGATCTTGGGCTAAGTTATTTTGAGGAACTAAAGCTCTACTCTGATTTGAGCTTGAAGCAGCAGCATGACTATTTTGCCTATTCTGATCAAAAGAGCTATTCCAATGATTAGGAGGCCTACCACCACTTAGAGCATGATGTTGTAATTAGGGGGGCTTGCCACGTTGGGCTTGCTACCTTTCTAAGGCCACAACCTTGTTACTCATTTTTTGTATTAGAGAAAAACTATCCTCTAATCTCTTCCCTTGGTCCTTCAACTCCTTCCCTTGCTCTTGCAATTTTTTATCCAGAGTCCTCTCTCTTTTATCTGCATTTAGCACTAGACCTTGGAGCATTTCCTTGAGTTCCTCTATTCCGTTTGAGGATGTGGAAGCTTGGGGAACTGGAGTAAGGGCTTGTGACATAGAAATTGTAGGAAGAGGGGCTATTGTTGGTTGGTGGTTAGGAACATCAGGAAATAAAGGCATAGGAGGCCTTGGAGCCAACTTTCCTCCTTGTATTAGGATGTTCTCGGCTTTTATAGCTGTCTCATAAGCATTCGGTAATGTATCTCCTCCCATAGTTTGGATTATAGTGGCAATGTCACTGTTGAAAGCTCTAAGGTAATGCAAGAAGGCATTACCAGGGGTAGGTTTCACTATAGTAGGTATCCTATCCCATGTCTTTTGGAATCTATAGTTAAAATCAGTCATACATTCATGGGGGGCTCTTTTTATTGTAGTCAGCTGCTCTAGTAGTGACAAATGGTCACTCTTATCCTCAAAATGTTTGCATAATCCTGCTCCTAGTCCATCCCAATCAGTTATGGAACCATGAGCTAAGCCTCTATACCACTACAATGCTTTTCCTTTTAAAGATGAGGCTAGAATTCTGACAGCAACATCATCTTCTGTAATACCATGAATATTGCAGACATTCGCTACCTCTTGGATATGCTCTAATGGGGAAATAGAAGTTTCACCAGTAAAATCGGGTATACTTTTTAGTGCAGATACTGGTATATCATGTCTTTGGGCTAACAACAGAGGACTTCCACCATTAAAGGTGGCAAAAGCATGAACTCTTGGCTATGCCATATAAACAAGTGTCCTATTGATGAGTGTTGATGGCAGTCTAGGCTGAGTTCGAACAGTAGGGGGAGTAGAGACAGATCTTATAGGTATATCAACTATTATTCTACCCCTAACTAGTGATAATGAAGTTCTAGTCATTCTTCTCCTAGGATTTGAAAGAGAAATCTCTTGATATTGAAATTTATCTCTAGAAGATGCCCTTGTTTCAGCCCTGGGCATGAATCACTGCAAACTTGGTCTGGAACCAAACTTTTTGATGTTTAGAGTCACAAAGTACTTGAAGAATTAGCCTCTTGAAGGCTTGAAAATTGAAGCCAGGACTATTTCTTCAGCATTTATCTTTGGAATTCTTTCTTCTTGACACTAGTAAACCTAAAATCTTCTGATATGAGTCCCACCGGGCGTGCCAAAAACTGTTGTCACTTAGGTTTGCACCCTTGTCCAAGGCCTATGCGTGAGGACAACCTAGTGAAACATGGAAACAACCTCCAAGCTGTGGGACTTGAACTACGAGATTGAGTCTCTGGAGAAGGCCGGCTTCCTCTTACTGTCAGGGTGCACCTATCTATTCTCAGAAGAAAAAGGGAGAAAGAGAGCACGAAAGCAAATCTACCTAGTCTAATTTAAGGCGGTGATGCACCAAAACATAGTGTTTAGACTCATTTCTGCCCATATATGCATTATAGAACTAGGGTAACATCCAAACTCATACGTTCACTCAGACTTATATCGATCAAAAACCACATAAAAATCAGGAAACCAACTGAATAACACCAAGAAAAGAAGATTTTGCTTGACTATTATTCAATAGGCCAAAGATAGATATAGTATGCAGACCACTGATCTCAACAATACATCAATGAGACGAAAAATGATGCACATACATGTTGATGGTTGAAAGAGATGATACATGATGCTTTTCTAGCTCAGAGACAAAGGGATTTTACACTGCAAGTCTGCGAGCAATAGCAGAGAAAATCAGGAAGAGTCGACCCTTACAAAATGTACAAAATCTGCCTTTATAGTTCAAGCGTAACTGAGATCTTCTTGGCTGTAATGACCCTGCAACTACCTACCATTGAGTACCATAGAAGATAATCATGGAAAAAATCTCTAGAAAATTTGATCTCTTTTTCCAATAATGTCTTGAGAAGATTAAAAATGATGCCATAACTGCGCTCCAACCTGGTAGATGGATCAACGGGTGGGTGGAGTGTCATTCTGTGTTTTAAATTTATTTTGGTAGGTTGAGATTGATCATGGAGATCAGATCGCATGACAAAATTGATTATCCTCGCCTCCTGGTTCATGAATCTGTCGAGGTCAAAAGGTCAACCGGGCTCCCTATGCATCAACTAGGCCACGAGAGCCAATTGCATTTCTTTATTTCACCACCTAGAGGTCCTCCCACAGTTGACCACCCTTTATTGGACTAACCATGCCACCTTGAATACTATCATGACTATGATGGTTACACTAACCGCCAACCGCCATCCTTGACTATGCCGATAGGACACGTGTCGACAAGGCACTATGTCATCAACATAACCATTGCACATCTTTGCCATAGCGCGATGGTACCTACCATTGATCGGCCTCGATCCAATGATCATGGAGACTCATCATTCTGTAACTCCCTTCCCTTGTAAGTCACTAGGCCTGCGGCACATGTGGCACTTCCCTATTGGTCCAATGATCACTTAATCCTTACTGCGCTAGCTGCATGAAACATGGTTCCACCAAGACACGTGGCGCCTGGGTACTATGTCGCCAATGTTAACTCTCGGACAGTTCTCGATAGCGAGACAACGCCAGTCATAGATCCCTGTGGATCTGAGATCGTGAAGACTCACCATTTGGCTATGTTGGTCAAACTGAGATCTAGTGCCACCTCATGTCTACATTTTGATCTAGCACACGTGGCTATTCCTGATTCATCGTAAAACTAACTGTTGTTGTTACACCTTTTCGATGATGCAGTCTGCCCGTCGTGAGACTTCCAACCTGCTGCGAACTTTTCAATCTGTGACTGGGCCCATTCCACTTGGCACCACCTTAGCGATGCATCCTGGCGAGACTTGACCCTACCAACACGTGGTGAAAGGGCACCAAGTCGCTATGCAAAAAACCTTGTAGCTTCGCCATGGTGAGATGGCACCTTCCGTCGATCCATTTCCAATCTGATGGTCACAAAAACTTGACCTCCCGCGACCCACCTTCTTTATTAAATTGTCAGGCCCGCTGGCATGTGGCATCTCCTTGTTGGTCTGTTGGCTACTTGAATCTAACTGCACTAGTAGCATGAAATGTGGCCCTGCCAAGACACGTGGCACACGGGCCCTATGTCGCCAACGTTAACTCTCGGGCAAGTCTCGATAGCGAGATAGCGCCAGTCGTAGATCCCTGCGGATCTGACGATCGTGAAGACTCACCATTCATGCTGAGACTACTGGGCCTGCTGTACATCGTTCACTGACTCATACACATGGCACTTCCCTATTTGGTTTGATGAGGACTAGCTGGCAACCCAAGACCAGATCTGCAGAGCGATCATGTGTCAGCTATGCGCCATGTCACTATGCATAAATTGAGACCAAATTCCCATAGCACCATAGTGCCCACTGATAGCATGCCTTGAGATTTACACATGTCCCCATTTGATTCGCTATCTTGATGCTAGCCTGACAAATTGCATTGCAGAGTACCGACGGGACCCATCTTCCTGATCCTTCCTCGCCACAGTGAACTTTCCGTTTGGGCACTATGTTGCCATTGGAAAATGCATTGGTTTTTCATTGGCACCATAGCGCCTTGCTATGTTTTTGAAACCTCCAGGTCGTGAACTTGTCTGCCCACTGCCACGAAACCTCTGACCTGCCGTACTCTGTGACCTATGATCGGACCCTGGATGACACTTGGCAGTCCTTGGTGAGACCTAGCCCATGTTGATCCATGTGGAAAATGGTCACTATGTCACCATGATAAAATCCACACATCTTCGCCATAGTGAGATGGTGCCATCCGTTGATGTGACCAAATCTGACGATCGTGAGGACTCATCGTACCTCATGCTTCTGCCCTCCATATCGATACACCTAGCATCACTTTGAGACATGGCCCCACCTGACACGCATCACCAAGGTGCGATGTTGCTATCATAACCCTCGCACAACTCCTCCATAGCATGATGGCGCTGATCATTGATCCGACCTGATTCGATGGTGGTGAATGTAATCCCTGACTGTGTTAGCCATGCCGACAGGAACTCTGACCTAGCACACGTGGTTTCTCCTGATTCGTTGCCGGAACACCTGATCATGTCGATCGTTGAAACTTGTTGCCGTGACTATTTCCGCTGGGCGCTATGTCGCTATGGAGATTTTTCGGCTGATATGCGATAGCGACATAGCGAACAAGGCATCGTGGAACTTTTTCGACCCACCAAATAATGGACCCACTTTTGCAATGTGTCCTCAAGGCGCCATTGTGCTATCATAAATATCATGCATTTTCTTTATAGCGTGATGGCGCCAACCGTCGGTCTACTTAGATCTGACGGCCAAAAACTTGCAGGTTGTAACATTAAAACACTTACTCTGAGACTAACCATTGCACGAGCCATGCATTCAAATTTAAATCCTTGGCGATAAAACCAGAGGTAACAGTTCCTCATATTATGCTACAAAACTAGGTCACCCACCTAAAATTCCTAAAGTCTTACCTTTTTGTGAAACTAAAGTATAATGAAATTTTGATACATGTGGAGGTGCTTTAGTGAAGTGAGGCATCCCTCATTGAGGAGTTGTAGCCCTTGCAAGCAAGCAACTTGGTATTCTTCTTTAGACAATAGATTCTTGAGAAAGATTCTGAGGGAGGGGAGCTCAATTTTTATGGGTAATATATACTTAAAACCATAAATAAGGGAAAATGGAGTGGTTCCTATACAGGTATGGATGGATGTGTGATAGGCCCAAAGGGTGGGAGCAATTTAGAGGTGCCAATCACGACCATCTGCATCAATAGTTTTCTTTAATATTTTCAAAATTATTTTATTAGTAGCTCCATCTTGACCATTTCCTTGTGGGAAGTATTTGGTGGAGAAGTGCTGGGTGATTTCAAATTTCCTACACAATGTGGTGACCTCCTAATTTTGAAAGGAGTCCCATTCTTAGTTATTATGTCTTGAGGAATACCAAAATGATAGATAATGTAGTTCAAGATGAACTTCAAAACCTATTTTCTAGTGGTGTAGGTTAAAGGAATAGCCACAAATCACTTTTTGCAATACTCAATGGCAAAAATAAGATACTTGTGGCCATTTGTAGAATTTGGATATACTTGACCAACAAGATTGAATCCCCAATGGGAAAGGGCCATGGTGTAATGGTGGGTTGAAGATCTTGGTGGGAGCATGTAAATCTCCATATTGCTAACAAGGAACACATCATTTCACAAAATGATAAGAATTTAATTCCATATTTGGCCAATCGTAAGCAATTATGAGGAGCATTTTTACTAACATAATGCCATTGGAATGGGCACCAAAAATTCCTTGGTGAACATATTCTAGTACCATTCAGGCTTCATCTGAATTGAGACATCAGAAGAGGGTTCTATCAAAGTATTTTTGGAAAAGTGTGTCACCCAGAATAGTAAATTGGGTTGTGCGATAGATGAAGGTATTGCTTTGGTTGGTGGAAAGGGCTATGGGGATTGTTTTTTGATGAAGGTAGGTGAAAATTTTGGAGTACCATTGATACTTAGGACCAACAATTTCACATACCAACTCTAATTTAGGTTTCTCATAAGTAGGATGAAAAAGATTCTCAACAAGAAACTCACACTTAGGATTGTATTCCAACATGGTAATCATGGATGCTATGGTAGTCATGCCATCTACTACTTTGTTATTTTTCCTTGGTATGTGCTAAAAGACTATCTCAGTGAAGTGTTATTTAAGATCTACTATCTGGCAATATGGAAACAAGTTTTCATCCTTTGTTTGGTATTCATATGTGACTTTCCTAATGACCAATTATGAGTCTCCAAAGATAAGTAAGCTCTCAATATTCCATCAGATAGCTTGATAGAGCCTTTTTACTAATCCTTCATACTCAACTATGTTGTTTGTACAAGGGAATGTAATTTTATAGGACTTAGGGATAAGGTCTCCTTGCAGTGTAACGAACAAAATTCCTACCCCTGATCATTTTTGTTTAAAAGAACCATAAAAATATAGTTTCTATGTGTAATAGGGGTAAAATTCATAATTGTGTCATTTGGAAAATCTAATATGATAGGATGGTCTCCTTGAAGAGGAGCTTCTACAAGTTGGTCTACAATGACTTGTCCCTTAATGGCCTTGCAATCTTTATAGACAATGTTGAATTCAGTTAAAGTCAAGACCCATTTTGTAGCCCGATGAGTGAGGGAGGCTTTTGATAGAAAATACTTGAGGAATCTATCTTAGCAATGAGGTGTGTATTGTGATTAACTATATAATGACATAGTTTTTGCATGCAAAATACTACCACTAAACAAGCTTGCTCAGTAGAAATGTAGTTCAACTCATGGCCAACCAGTGTTTTACTAAGATATTAGATAGCTTTCTCATTACCTTTTTCATCAAGTTGTGCTTAAAGAGTACCTAGGGCAACTGATGTGGAAAAAATGTAGAGAATCAATGGTTGTCCTATGATTAGAGGGACTAGTATTGGTGGATTAGCCAAATAGACCTTAACTTGTTCAAATTCTTTTTGACACAAGAAATCCCATTGAAACTTGGTGTCTTTTTGAACAAAATGTTGGAGTGGATGAACTTTATCTAATACCTAGGAAAAAAAATATTTGATGGATAGTAATTACCTTTGAAAGCTATGGAGTTGTTTTGATGTAGTAGGTGGAGGCATTCCCATGATGGCTTTCACTTTGGTGAGTTCTACCTCAATGCCTCTTCTTGATACTATGTAACCTAACAACTTTCATGATTGGACCCCAAAAACACACTTATTTGGATTAAGGTGCACTTTGTATTTCTCCAACCTTTGAAAGATGGTGGTAAGAACAAAAATGTGGGAATCACATGTCTTAGATTTTCCTAGAATGTCATCAACATATTCCTCCATTATTACATGTAGAAGATCATGGAAGATTGTGGTCATTGCATGTTGAAAGGTGGCATCAGCATTCTTCAAGCAAAAAGGCTTGAATTGGTTTAAAACGTTCCCCATGGGGTAGTGAATTCCATCTTGTGTTGATCTTCTTATGCAATTTTCATCTAGTTATAATGAGAGAAACCATCCATTAAAGATAACATTTCATGTCTAGTAGTTAAAACCACTATAATGTCTATCTTAGGAAGTGGACATGTGAGATTTAAATCTCAAAAATTTGAGCAAATGTGGATGTCCCTAGAGGCTTCACCTATGGGAAAAATGTTGGAATCCCACTCAAGATAATCAATAGGTCAGATGAACTTTGACTCTAGCATATTTTGCAGTTCTACTTTGACCAAAATTGTCACCTTAGGATGCATCTAGCACAACTTTTTCTTAATAGGTTTAATCTTTAGATCCACTATTAAGTGATGCAAAACCAAATCTATTTCTAAAATAGGCATGTCATTGCATGTCCATGTGAAATTGATTTTTCCTTTGTATAGGAACTCAGACATCACTTTTTGTTCTTTGGGACTTAGGATAGCAATAATACAGGTGATTTGTGGATTATCTACTATGCCCAAGTTAACTAGAATTGTATCTTCATTCAATATAGATGACTTTTGTGGTGTTAAAGATCTAAATGGAAAGTCAATCTCTCCCTCTTCTGGCACCTCTAGGAGGTTTTCACTAGAAGATGTGTCCTTTATTTTGTCTTTTTCTTCATTCAAGAGTGATCCAAAAGAGTTTTCACTAGAGGATGTTTCTTGTATTTTTTAATTTTTATTTTCTTTTTCATTTTTGTGACTAAAAGATTTGACTTGGCTACTAGAGTAGGATTCTTCACTATATTGGATGTCAAGTTCTTAATATTGAATATTTTTAAGGCCAAAGGTGCCATCATTGCTTCATTAGAGTTATAAATATAAAGATCTAGTCATAGAGAAATCAGCCTAAAATTATTAAAGAATTTACATTATTTCTCTTGAGGAATTAGAGAAATGATAATGTTATTGATGTCCTTCTAAAACCCTCTATGAACTATTGGAAGTCTTTATTGGAAATTAAGATACTGAGAGGGGGGTGGGGGTGAATCGAGATCTTTGACACATTTTACTTTTAACAATTCATAATGCATTCACCATATTTACCATTTCATATATAATGCATGTAGAACTTGTAAAAATAAATTGTAAGATGTATATCTATTCTATCAATCACATGCATGAAAAGTAATCACATGACACAAAGATTTTGTTACCCAAAAACCCTCCAAGGTGAAGGTAAAATTGGGTTGGGGATGACACACACAAATCTTCACTGCTGTAGTAATAAAGTTAACTTCTTAGGGTTACAATGTTGTACCATATCCAATGATCTACCCTATGAGGGATTTTACTTGTTAAAGGTGTTTGAGACTATTACATCTCAACCCATGAAAGGATTTTACACTTACAACAAATTAAGGACTCTTATAGGATATTTACAAAGATTTGTTAAGACCACTGTATTAGGAGATTACACCTAACTTAATCTATTAAAATTGATTTAGCGCTTGATCCTTGGTCTTCTTTAATAAGAAAATTTTCAATGTCCTCTCTTCAATCTAATATAATCTTAATTTGATTTAGTTGTATTGTCCTTCAGTGCTTTAACAAGATCACTTCTTCAATAATAACAAAAATTAGCTCTTTTGCCTTCTTTGTAATGTTCACACATTCACATCTGAATCACACAAATATATTGTTTGATTTTTCTCATCACTATACCATCACCATACTATATTTCAAACTAGGTTAGATCTTCTCTATTTAAAGATTTCATTATGAGTTTTCTAGATGCTTTCTAATCTTGTCTCTTCACCCGATTGGTTTATCATAGAACATAGGGATCTATGATCCACATCATAAAACCCATAATAACCTCTATAAAAACCTTTACAAGTATTATATATCTTGTCCATTTTTTCCTAAATTTTTTTTACCTCAAGCTTTGTATCATTTGTGACTTGAATGTCAATTTCTATGTTGTTTCACACTTATTGTCTATGATATTCAACATTCACTATACATGTTGCTAACATTCGGTCTCTATGATGCTCAACACCTTCTACATAAATCAATATGAATGCGCTCTAACTACTTGGTAATAATTTAATTTTTATTATGCTGAAAATACTTAACAACCAAAGACTTTCTCAACTCCTATAGATCTTGGTATATACATGTTTTTTTACAAGTCTATCTCATGACTCGACCTATATAGAGTAGCTTGACCACACTAGTGAACTTCTAAGTCTACGTAGTATATGAATAATGGTTTTACACTAATAGAAAACAATAGTTATATATACCAAAAAAATCATCTGTAAGTTCTTTCCCAAGAAGTTCTAGCAATTTTGAAAATATTGTGTAGGGAAGCCATTCAGACTAGAAGCTTTATTTAGGTGCATCTAAAAAAGGGTTATCCTTATTTCCTTGAAGTAAATCTTGCCACATAACAATTTTTTATCATCTCTATTTGTAGACACCTAAATTTGATTACACTATTTTAGTAATCCTATTTAGTTATCTAAAAAGAGCATTATTAATTAAATTTCTATTTAATTAATCCTTTGTCATCCCCTAGTTTATTAATTTAATTAATCATCTATAGTCCTAATTGATAAATCAAATAATCTATTATTTATCAATTAAATCCTATTCTTCTATCTAATTCCAAAAATCCCCATTTATTAAATAAATCTATTTGATAAATGAAATCCTCAAATTCAAAAACCCCTAACCTATCTCTAATCCTCCATTTAGCCTAATCCACCCCATCCACCCATACTAACCAAGCTTAGCCACTAACTCACCCACCCTCATTAATGCCATCCACTTACACATCTCTAACATCCCTAATCTAATCCTAAACCCAAGCCTAATCCACCCCCTAATGTTGTCACATTCCTTAAACAGGTTTAAGACTTTCCTAATCCAAACCAAAGTCTCCCCTCAAAAAAAAACCCAACCACTAAGTCATGAGTGCTCTTACAAAACATAAAGACTCTTACAAGCCCACTCATGACTCTTACACCCATCTTCCACACTCTTCCCTCTTCCACACTCATTCCTCTTACATCCCTCTTACATACTCAACCCCACTCATCATGACTTTAACCAACCCTTTACCCTACCCTCTCACACTCATCCTCCTTGTGACAAGTGTCACCTTCCCATTGGTGCTAAACAAGCACAATCCATGTGCTCCCCTTTGAGTGCATCTTAGCCCTCCTTAAGCCTTCATCCATCCTTGCATCTAAGCCCTCCATCTCTCTACCCCTTAGCCTATAAATTGAATCCCATCCCAAGCCATTTCATCAACAATCTTTGAGCTAAAGTTACCATGCTATTTTGAGAACCAAAGCCATCAACCATACCCTTATAATGCCAAATTGAGAGCTCACAAAGCTACCAATTTGCCATTACCCATCTCCATTGAAGCAGTTTTTGAGCATCTTGAGCATACATCCATAGCAAAAGGACACATCTATAGAATCAAGAAAGCATGGAGTGTTTTCTCTTGTGAGGTTTTGCACTTCTTATTTTCTTTCTTAGTCTAAGCATATATGTGAATTTAGTTTTTGGTTTGTGAATGTTTACTTCATTTGTTAATGTTCTTTGCATACTGATTCTGGTTCTACACTATTAATCACTTAAAGGTTCAAGTTCAAGATACCATCCTTGTGCATTAGAGGAGTTTGGTTATTGAGAAGATTAGTAAAATGCTCAACAACTACTTGGACAACATTTTCATGACCTAAAATCCAAATCCCATTCTCCACTTGGATACACTCAATTTTTTTTTGAATAATGTCTAGATTGCATACATGAGTGAAGTAATCTAGTATTGGAATTACCTTCCTTGGGAAATAACTCCCTTGCCTTATCTCACTAATATATATATTCCCTTAGCAAAACCTTAGCTAGTTCTTCCTTAATATTTTATTCCCAATAAAAATAGTTATTAAACATACCAATCTCAATAAAAACCTTGTTAAGGGCCTTCAATTCGTCTTCAATGCACATCTTTTCTTGAAATATATTTTGAAAGGTGAATTGGTTCCATACCTTGAGCCTTTATTAAATATGTTGAAGCTTTTTTTATAGTTTGAAATTGATAGAGCTGCTAACCTTGGCCTCCTTCCACTATAGTTTTAAAAGAGAGATCAAATTGGCATTCATCCACCATATAATATGGAATTTGAAGTGAGTGTGGTGTGAGAGATTAGTACAAACTATGTCAATCTCCATAGGGAAATGATCAAAGATGCCACTATGAGAATACATGCATCCACTACTAGATGGAAAGAAAACCAATTAGGGGAAATTAAAAATTTGTCTAGTCTTTTAGACATGGTAGTAAAGTCTTTGCACTAGTTAATCAATGTGAATACACCATTATTAGTTTGGTAGTCACATAACTCTTAAGAACCCAACAAGTCCCTTAAGTCACTAATAACTTGATTGATCTTTTGAATAGTGCTATTTTTTTTTTGAAAGATCATAAATTGCATTTAAATCCCTACCCAATATGATTCAATCTTAAGAGAAATTTATCAAATAAAAAAGGGCTTCCCATACTATATTCTTATCCATAATGGAGATAGGATCATAGATGTTGATGATAAAAAAATGACAGTTATCAAGGAGATCATGATCTTAGGTCCACACTGATTTGGGTTTTGCTAGATATAATGTATAGACAAAGAGTCCTCTTTCCATATGATAAAAATTACCCTTGAGGATCTCAATGCATACATGAAGAGACATTTCTAAGGGAAACAATAGTTTTCAACTTCTTGACCTTTCCCTATACGAATTTTATTCTCTTGGAGAAGAATGAGTTGGTTGTTATAGAGATGAAGATGCTTCTTGATGAGGCATTTTTTTTAGTGGTGTTGAATCCCTTGATGTTCCTGGTGATAATCTTCATTTCTTCCAAAGGAAGGATACCCCTCCCCAGACATTTTATTTGATGTTGGTAAAGACTTCTACCATGGGTTCTTTGTCTCTATGTAATTTTTTCAATTTTCTCCCCTAGCTTTCTTAATCATACTAAACTTTCCTTGATCTAGTAGAGGTAGAGCGGATTGGGGTACACATCTCATGTAAATAATATCCAAGTAATTTTTGTCTTCATCCACATCATCATAAAATTTTAGAGGAACCATGTTTTCTATATTTGAGTCCAAAGTTATGCTAGCTCTAGGGATATTTATCTTGGTAGGTGGATCATTCATAACACCATTAGCCCCTTGGAGAGTTCGTATAGTTGTGATTAAAACTTCTTTCTCAACTAAAATGGGAGAAGTGACTATAATTTTACTCGATTTCTATCATTTACAAGAGGAATTTGTTACAAAAGAGGCTGAAATAGGGGTTTAATATGTGGTTGGGCTATGTAGAGAATTGTGGGTAGGGGGGTTGTAGAAAATCCTTTTTTAAATGATCCCTAGCCCAAGAAAATAGACATATATATATTTTTGGAGACAATTGATTAATTTTGTATTGTCTTTGATGTTGCACAAAATGTCATATCATTGCCAATTAGTGTATTCCAAGATCACTTCGGCGTTGAAGATAGTTTCCTATGTTTTTTGAGCACTCCAGAGTTTGCCTAGTTCAAGAAATAGTGTCTACTGAGTTCACTCGAGTAACAAAGTAAATTTTGGATAAGATGAGTGTTAACTGAGCTCACTTAGATAATGAAGGAAATGTTGAATGAAACTAGTGTTAATTGAGCTTACTTTTTTACCAAAGGAACTTTGTGAATATGCAATGTTAATTGAGTTCACTTGGTTAACACAAGAAAATCACCTTGAGTTAGTATCTACCAGACAAGGTCAGCTAATGAAGAACTTTATTGTTTTGGCATATTGAGTTCAATTAACTTATTTGTTGCTTCTAGCTGATTGAGGAGATGAATATTAATTATTCTTAATTGTATTCAAGCTGACTTGACAATGTGTAAGATATAAATACAAGGGAATGTGTTGAACATAATTGAAGATTTGTTGATACTTAGAGGAAGAAAATTAGAAGGATAAGAAGAATATCCTTGTTGAGATGCAAAGATACATTCAATTAGGAAGGATCAAGTAAGCTAGAATTGAGATCTATAATTAGCAATTTAGTTGCATTAGAAATCAAGTGATCTCATTGTTACTCTATAACCATTGTAGTAGTGATCTAAATCTTTTAACAAAGTTAGCTTAACAATTATTTGTAAATTCTCTAACAAGGTCGCATTTCTATTGAATTGTCTAAAGACCTCTACCAAGGCCACTCCTAATAGGGTGATGAAATATTTTAATAGGGTCACACCTATCAATGTGTTTTATAACCTTTAATAGGGTTGGCTCCTAATAGGGCTCACTTTAGAAGACTGAAAATTAGTAACTAGTTGCAATTGGTGGTTTTTCCCAAATTGGGTTTCCACGCTAAATCTTGGTGTCACTCGTGTTCATCCTATTTATTTTATGTGTATACAACTAAGTTAAAGTAGGATCAATAAAAAATATTATCTTAATATTTTCATTATAAGAATTTGCTAAGTTATTTCAATGTTTACTAAGTTACAACAATTGTTAGTGTAAATTGAGTGCCTATGTATTTGCCAATTTACAATAAAGCTCTATTTATAATTGAGTTTTGATTTCTATTGACTTCTAGTGGATCTAGGTTATATTTGGTTGGTAAATAATTCACCCCTCCCCTCTTAGTTACTCCTCTTATGTTTACAACTATTATATTGTGGTGACTAATTAGGAAAGTACTGTACATACTCCATAATGAAATTTTTTTTGGGTACTATTCATAGATTTGCCACTAAAGTTATCGCTAATTTATGGCTGACATGTTATAAGCCTAAAGTGGTTTAATACTTGTATAAAAGGGCTTAGGGTTAGGGATTTTTTCATACTATGATGCAAAATTGGTTCTTGTAGCGGTGTTGGCTGTAAGGGATTACAGATTGTAATCAGGTTGTAATCAGTGGATTGTAATAAGATTGGACTTGATGTTTGGTGGAAATAGCCTAGGGATTGGGTGAACCACATTAAATCCTAGTGCCTTGTGTTCATTTCTGTGTGATCTATTATTTTTTTGTTATTGGTTATATTTTCATGTAGTTTTTATTTTTGTCCATGGTTTTATCCTAACAAGTGGTATCAGAGTGAGGTTGTCTTTTAGTTATCCTCTACAAGAAAGTCTCACAGTTAAGTGGGAGTCTCATGGTTGAGTGGGAGCAATGGTAGATGAGGGTAAGCTATGGGTTGATAGGTTTAATGGGCAGAACTTCTAGTTATGGAAGATGTAAATGGAAGACTATTTTTATCAGAAGGATTTATGGAAGCCATTGCAAGGCAAAGCCAAGAATCAAGGATCTATGTCAAATGATGAATAAGATCTTTTGGACAAAAAGGCACTTGGAAGCATTCAATTATGCTTGGCAAAATTAGTGGTATTTAATATTATAAAAGTGAATACAAAAAAAGAGTTGATGAAAACCCTAGCGACACTATATGAAAAGGCGTCTTCTTCAAACAAGGTATTTCTCATGAAGCATTTATTTAATATGAAAATGGTAGAAGGTGGATCTATTGCAGATCATTTAAATTAGTTTAATACTGTTACTAGTCAATTATCTTCTGTGGGTATCAATTTTGAGGAAGAAATTAAAGCTCTCTTGATTTTGTGTTCTTTGCCTAAAAGATGGAATGTCTTGGTAATAGAAGTGAGTAATTTTGTTCCTAGATCCAGTACCCTAAAATATGATGATGTGATCAGTGTTGTTTTGAGCAAGGAAACTTGTAGGAAATCCTCAGGTGGATCTACATCAGGAAGTACTTTGAATGAACAATGTAGGGGCAAAACAATTGAGAGAGGAAGTAACTCTACAAATTGTGGGATATCAAGAGGAAATTCAAAGAGGAAGAGGTCTCAATGGAGAGGGCCAAATGACTATTGGTACTATGGGAAAATAGGTCATAAAAAGAAATATTGTTGGAATCGAAAGAAAAATGAAGGAGATAAATCAAATGGAGATAAGGATGCAAATGTGGTAAGTAAAAAATCTGCAGAGGATGCTTTACTTTTGTCTTTCAAAAGTGTTGATGATTCATGGGTTTTAGATTTTGGTGCTTCATTTCATGCTACACCTCATAGAGGTTATTTCATTGATTATGTCCAAGGGGATTATGGGCTTGTTTATTTGGGGGATAATGAACCCTGTCAAATTTTTGGAAAGGGAAAAATTAAGATTAAGTTGTAGAATGGGAATCATTGGCTACTACATGAGGTAATACATGTTTCAAGACTGAGTAGGAATTTAATTTCAGTAGGGCAACTCAGTGATGAGCATTGTGTAGTTACTTTTAATGATAAAAATTGGAAGGTTTCAAAAGGTTCCCTTGTAGTAGCAAAATGTATGAAAGTAGGCACCTTATATCTTTTTACAGGTCATATTGTTCCTTCTACTTTGATTGTTTCAGAGAAAAATGAATGTTCAGGAACAATTATTGTAGTTGAGCAAGGAGAACAAATAGCTATTGTAGATTCTAATATAGTGTTGTGGCACAATAGACTTAGGCACATGAGTGAGAAAGGTATGAAAGTACTTCATTCAAAGAAAGTTTTACCAGGTCTAAAATGTGTTAATATGGATTTTTGTGAAAGTTGTGTGTATGAAAAATAAAAGAGAGTGAGTTTTGTAAAGACTGGAAAGGAAAACAAAAAGGAGAAATTAGAGCTTGTGCATATAGATGTATGGGGACTAGGTTAGATATCTTGCCTTGGTGGCTCTCATTATTATGTTACATTTATTGATGATGCAACTAGAAACGTATGGGTTTATTTCCATAAATAGAAATCTGATGTATTTCAAACTTTTAAGAAATGGAAATGCTTGGTTGAAAATGAGACTAGAATGAAATTAAAATGTCTCAGATCTGATAATGGTGGTGAGTATTGCAGTCATGAATTTGAAGATTATTGCTCCACTAATGGTATTCATAGATAGAAAACTATTCCAAGGACTCCAAAGGAAAATGGAGTGGTTGAATGCATGAACAGGACTATAATGGAGTGTACAAGGAGCATGAGGTTGCATGCTGAGTTTCCCTTACACATGCGGGCAAAGGCTATCAATACTATAGTATATTTGATTAATAGAGGTCCCTCTACTCCTTTGGGTTGTGGTATTCTAAAGGAGGCATGGACTAGTAAGAAGGTGAGTTATTCTTTTCTCAAGACCTTGGGTTGTGAAGCTTTTGCTCATATAGACTCTGAAAATAGAACCAAGCTAGAAGCTAAATCAAAGAAATGTGTCTTTGTTGGATATGGCATTGATGAATTTGGTTATAGGCTTTGGAATTTTGAAAATCATAAAATTGTAAGAAGTCAGGATGTCATATTCAATGAGAAAGTGTTGTACAAAGATCTGTTGTAGCAACATGAGAAGAAAGAAGATGATTATGTAGTGCCAGATGATACTCCAAAATCTTATGTTCCAGCCATTCCTCATGATGTGCAACAACTGCAACAACAAATACCACACACACCAGTGAATGTTAAATAGTCAACGAGGCAAATTAGACCTCGACAAAGATTTTCTCCCTCTTTGTATTCTATTTTACTTACTTATGCTAGCAAACCTAAAAGTTATGATGAAGATATGCAAGTGGATACTAAGATTTAGTGGGAGTCTACAATGAAAGATGAAATGGACTCTTTGCTAAAGAATAAGACATGGGATTTGTGCAAGTTGCCTATAGGTAAAAAGGCTTTATAGAATAAGTGGGTTTATAGGTTGAAAGAAGAGAAAGGAGGTAAGAAAAGATTTAAGGCCAGGTTAGTTGTAAAAATATTTACACAGAAAGAGGGAATTGATTTTGATGAGATATTTTCTCCTGTTGTTAAAATGACTTCTATCCATACTATTTTAAGTCTTGTGGCTACTAAAGATTTGCATTTAAAATAGCTAGATGTTAAACCAACCTTCCTTCATGGTGATTTGGATAAAGAAATATATATGGCTCAGCCACAAGGATTTGAGGTCAAAGCTAAGGAGAAATTAGTGTGCAAATTGAAGAAAAGTTTATATGGCTTGAAGCAAGCACCTCGGCAATGGTATCTAAAATTTGATAGGTTTATGCATGAGGATGGCTATAGTAGGTGTCATTTAGATTATTGTGTTTATTTTAAGAGGTTGGATGATGATAGCTACATTATTTTATGTTTATATGTTGATGATATGCTTGTAGCTAGTTAGCACATGCATTTTCCATGAAGAATTTGGGAGTAGCAAAACAAATTCTTGGTATGAAGATTTGCAGAGATATGAAGAATAGAACATTGATGCTATCTCGGGCTGATTATGTTGAGAAGGTGTTGCTACATTTCTCTATGGAGAATGCTAAAGCTATCAACACACCTTTACCTAGTCATTTGAAATTGACTAAGGAGGTGTGTCCTAAGACACATGAAGAGGAGGATAAGATGTCCAAGGTACCCTATGCTCTAGCTATTGGAATCTTGATGTATGCTATGGTATGCACTAGGCCAGATATTGCCCATGCAGTGGGAGTCGTTAGTAGGTATATGAGTCATCCAGGATTTGAGCATTGGAATGCTACCAAGTGGATTCTTAGATATTTGAGAGGAACATCCAATAAGTATTTACACTTTGGGGGCAGTACTACTAATTTACAGGGTTATGTTGACTTAGATTTGGTAGGAGATATTGATACTATATGGAGTACTATAGGTTATGTCTTTATTGTTGGTGGGGCAACTGTGAGTTGGGTTTCTAGGTTACAAAAGATTAATGCTCTATCCACTACAAAGGCATATTATGTTGCTGCTATAGAGGTAGCCAAGGAGATGATATGGCTTCAGTTCTTCTTGGAAGAATTGGGACATCCTTAGAAGGATAATTATTTGTTCACAGATAGTCAGAGTGCCATTCATCTTGCCAAGAATTCAGCTCTGCATTCTAAGACCAAACACATACAGTTGTGGTATCATTTCATTTGGTTAGTTTTGGAGGATGGATAGTTAAAGCTGGAGAAGATACATACAAGTGACAATCCAATAGATATGTTGAAAAAGGTTGCAACAAGGGAGAAGCTAAACTCCTCTTCATTTTAGGTCAGTCTTCTAGACTGAACATGAATAAAAGAATAGTAGAGTCAAGGGCAATTTGATCTAGTGGGAGCCCCATGTGGTAGTGGTATTGCTACATGATCAATCTCCAAGTGGGAGATTGTTGTTTAGTATGGAGCCTGATCAGTCCCCAAGTGGGAGATTGTTAGATTATGATGTCTGATTAGGAAAGTACTGTACATACTCCATAACTTTTTGGGGTTCAGGGCATCACCCCAATTTTTTTTTTGGGTACTATTCATAGATTTTCCATTCGTAGATTCACCACTAAAGTTATGCCTAATTTATGGCCAACATGTTATAACCCTAAAGAAGTTTAAACTTGCATAAAAGGGCTTAGGGTTAGGGATTGTTTCAAAGTGTGATGTGAAATTGGTTCTTGTAGCAGTGTTGAGTTGTAAGGGATTATAGATTATAATCAAGTTGTAATCACTAGATTGTAATAAGATTAGATTTTATGTTTGGTGGACATAGCCTAGGGATGGGGTGAACCACATTAAATCTTGGTGAATTGTGTTCATTTCTATGTGATCTATTATTTTCTATTATTGGTTATATTTGCATGTATTTTTTATTTTTTTCTATGGTTTTATCCTAACACCCACAATTGGTATCAGAGCCTTTCCAGTTCTTGTAGAGAAGGTTTCAAGGTCCTAAGCTAAAGATCAGGATGTCTTACATAAGAGAGATTCCCAAGCTGAATTAAGAGAAATTTGTAGCATGGCAAGGAATTATCTAGTTAAATTTGGCAACTATCAGTGATTCAGGTTGTACATATATTGATAGTGAATAGAAGACTACTACTGGAAGATTATCAATTAAAGAAATTGCTAAAAAGAAAAATCATAACATTATGATAATTGGCATTGCTTCTACTCTTAATTATGCTGAATTTGATGAAGTCAAAAGTTTCACTACAACTTATGATAAGTGGATCAAACTAAAAGCCATCTATGGATGAGATGATAATGTAAGAAGAGCTTAAGCCCAAAGTCTTAGAGGAGAATTTGATAAGATGAAGACGAGAGAAGATGAAAACATTGCAAAATATGTTTAGTGAATTAAATAAAGTATGAGTGCAATCAAAGCATCTAGAAGAGACATTGATGACAAAAAAGTTGTAAGAAATGTACTTAGAACCATTCTTCCTATCTATGCAATTGTGCTGATCAACAAGGGAGAAAATTGTTAAAACTTGACATTGTCAAAAGCACTCACAACTCTAGAGGTGATATCAATCTAAGAATGTGCATTTACAGATAGACAATGTTGAAATAGGTTGAAAGAAGAGGATGGAATGTTGTAAATTAGTATAGGTTAGCATTTATTCATAAAAGGCTTGGTCAAAGATGAACACAATGAGTATGATTGTAGACTTGAAGAAAATATCCTCATGTTTGGCAAAAATATATTCTATACAATATCATTGATTCCCATGATTGAACTAACATTAGGAGTATCTTCATTGAATTTGTTTCACAATCTACTAATGAAAAAAAGAGAACTCAAACTAGTCAAAACAATTCGTAATCTAATATTATCCAAGGAATCATCTTCAATATTATCCCAAATGTTCCCATGATTGCAATGGGCATAGGAGGAGTTGAAGATCATGAAAACTAGCCAAGGTTCCTTTGGATTTCTCTTCCTGGTCCATTAGATCTACATTGCCCAGGCCCTTTGCACCATTTGTTCATTCTAATTCCTAGAAGTTGTAGCTAGAGTGGAGGTGGAGGAGAGATTCTCCATTTGTAGAGATAAAATGCATTTTTCAATCATAAATAAATGTTTAGAGCACTATTCCATGCTATTTTCCTAATTTTCTCATAATAAACACAAATTGCACTGATTGTTGTCTACACAAAGAGAGAAATAAAGTCAAAGGAAACTAAAATAGTTGTAGATTAGAGACTTTTCTTTCCTAGTTTGGATTAACACTATTTTGCATTGAGAAATTAGTGCCAATTTTGGGTCATTAAAATAAGCAAACATTCCAGATCAAGGAATTGTATCAATTGTGATGAGAAGAAATTATGTAGTTTTTTGCTTCAATAGATCAATTGTAGTGGTTGTTGTTGGTAGCAATGGAGTTCCATCCTTGTAAAAGGGGAAGATAATAATCCTCAAATTGTCCCACATTGATAAGGCTTTGAGGCTAAATGATGTTTTTATTCACCATCACATAAAGATAAATATCTAAAGCTTCACACTTTGCTGACAAAGAGGGTAACTTGTATGCATGGATCCCATATCGGTGGTCACTAAAGGAAAATTTTTGACCAATTATGTACATGTAAAGAGGGTGATGTGACAAATTGGTGATGAATCAAAATTGATGCCTATCATGTACTCCAAGATAGATGAGCTGGCAAGATGGATAAATGAGACACTAACACATGGTATGAAAACTGAGTCAATGAGTTGGTAAGACCTAACATGTGGTGGGATGTCACCATGTCATGATAACATGGAAAAATGATAACTCAACAAGTGACATAGTGGCAAAGTGACATGTGGTAGGAGCAATGACATGGTAAAGTGATAGTTCACAAGAGGATTGAGGTGCTAAGGTGGATAGGAGTAACATGTGACAGCCTATTCTTGTGTTACATTGACATGGAAAGATGCCACTAGCATTGTGCAAATCCATCACTATGTTTTCAGTCAAAATCAATAGTCGGGTCAAGCCACTTGATGTTATATCCATATCTAGCAAAATAATACATTGGTGAAAAATTTCGCATTGCCTTTTCCTTGGTGGGTTTTCAACCCATGAAGGTGACTAACTGCAAGAACTCAATTGAAGATGTATCTAGCCTAAAGCTATTATAAAGTCACAAATTTCTAAGTAAATTAGTGTATGAATCTGAGATCAAAATCCTACTCACAATTTAGATTCACTGGTACTCAAGTACAAAGTCTTGGTGGAAAACCTCAATTCATCCTCTCCTTGGTAGGTTTTCAAGTTATGAAGATGATTCTCTGCAAAAATAGATATGAGTGAAATGTAAGATGCCAAGTGGTATTAGAATGGGCCCACATACCTTAACTAAACATTTTTAGCAAACAAAAATGCATTTATCAAAGATTCAACCAATAAGGAAGCATTAACGAAAAAATAGAAAATGGCTTCTCCTTGGTGGGTTTTTGACCCAGGAAGGCAATTTTCTAAACTATGTAGAGAAATCGAGTTAGCTGGTAAAATTTGGCTCTAATGTAGGTTCTAGTATATGCTAGGATGATATTGGAATGAAATGAACTGCTACAAAATGAAGCTATGATTAGGATCTCACTTGGAAAATTTTCATCAACAAAGTACTCAACATGAAACTTTCCAAAACTCAAAGAAAAATAGAAAAGTAAATAAGGAGTTAGTATAAAGTTACTGTTACAACCAAAAAAATAGTGAAAATATTTTAAAATATCCATTGAATCTTTGTATTTACTTTTAATGGGTATTTCCTTAAAGCATCACTCATGTGGAGCAAGTTGTGAAGATTAATGGATTGATCAAGGTCCTTATATAAGAACACATAGTTAGTTGCATAAGCTACTTGTTTCCTTAATCCCTTATTTTGTCACAGCATATAGATTTGAATGTCAGTGATTGGAGAAGTTCATTGTCTTTTTTTTCTTTTGTTTCAAATTTCTATTTATAAGAAATGGCCACTAAGTTCGTAGGTTTTGACAATTTGACTAGGATGAAGTCTCAACTGCAAGGCTTCATAGTGACATCCCTATGTTTATATGATATGGTGGATTTCTAAACGAGTGTAAAGGCCAAACAAATCCACCCTATCACTTAGAAGCTTCAAGAATGTGGTTTGGTCAAGGTGGCTAGTTTCCCAATTGCAATTCAAGCCCCAAAGCTCATTTATGAATGTATCCACCATTACAATCCAAAAATAAGGTAGATAATTCTACCCAATGATAATGTGTTGATTTTGATTGATAGAAAAATGATGGTGAATTTTATTAATTTACCAAAATGAGAGGAATTTTTTGATCTAACTCTTAGTAGGGTTGTTTCAAAATCCTTAGTAAAGAAGATGATCTAGAGGGAAGAGATCACAAGGACATGGTTCTAGAAGCCGCAAAGCAACAAAAGAAAAGTACCCAAAACATTGTTTAGAACCAACCTCAAACTAGAAATAATTGACATTCTAGTTCTTTTACACATATTGAGAGGTGAAATTGAAGCCTTAAACTTTGTTGAAGAATACTTCTTTTTGGTTCAAGTTATATGTTTAGATACACAATATATTGATTGGGCACAAGAGGTAAGTGAAAATTTGTCCAATGCCCCCCAAGCAGCCAAATTTTACAATACATTCTATATATCTTCATTCTTGATTTACATGCTAGCTTCCTTGCAATTATGGCTCGATCTGCCATGCCTAGACAACATCCTAGATGATGTCAAGTCCTATGAATTTTATCCATGCCTTCAGATGCAAAATAGTTATGTAGAGTATGTAAGAGTGAATGAGACATTTACTATGAGAATTTGTAGGGAATTGCAAGGGTGCAAAGAAAGGAGATTTTCTCAGGAAGTCATGGATACCATTAGTCAATTTAGCTATTATTTTATCTATTTTTCATCTTTTTCTTATCTACATCTTGTAGATTTCAATGATTTTCCTTTGAAGCTATAGAGATATCTAGATGATATGATAGTTTTGATAGAGATCATCTGATAATCTCTACAGGTGAATTACCTGAGTGGGAGTATGAGGAAGAAACAATATTAGTTCTCCATGAAAGTTGGAGGATTTAGATGAGACACCCAATCTGATGTTAAGAATATGATGAATATTTTTGAGAAGTACAAGTTGGATATGTAAAAGGTCTTAAGACCTATGTTCAATCCCAATATATATGCTAGAGATGTCCTACAGATTGGGAGTGTAATAAAAAACATTAGAATAATTGAAGACTATTGGGCTGACTATAAAGATGAATTTAAAAACTGTGATCATGATTTTGTGAGGTTGATAGTATATCAAATCAAGCTATACAAAGTTTACATAGATGTGGAAGGGGTTGAGGATGATGGTCAGAATATGTATGGCATGACCTACTTGACCAAACTAAGGAATACCCCTATAAGCTCCACACCCATTGGAGAAGTCATAGTGGACTTGGATGTGATGATGGTCATGATCTATAAGAGGACTAGGAACTAGGATAGGTAGACTATGGCATAGAAGGAAAGAACTGAAGCAATGTTCACCCAATCCACCCCAAACATAGCTACAACATCATACTAACTTGGTTGTACTCTAGGCACAACTCTATCACTCACCTAAGGCCCAACTCAACTAGTGGGTGTAAGTGATCAACCTCTTGACAAAACCATTCCTCTAGGCAAGACTTGTTAGGATGGTTCAATACCTATGATCAGAATAGAGGCAGAAGCTAAAAGGAAGAATGTCATAGAACCAAAAGATACTACAAATCAAGTGGCCCTGCAACCCCAATCTAGTCCAATCCCATCCATAAGCACAATAATACTCTTGCCAAGAAACCCTCAAATACAAGTAGTTGACTCTTGAGATGGTAAGAGTAGTGACAAAGGTATCTAAATTCGAAAAGATTCTTGTAGCTCTAAAGTTCATTTCCCCATCTCCTAGAAATCCTTTCTCTTCAACTTTTAAGGTCTTGACTCCCATTAGTAGAAAGATGCTCAGTGTGGATGCACTAGGGATTGCATCCAAAGTAGTTGGCACCAAGTCATGGGTCAAGAACACCTTAGATAGGAAGAGGAAGATGATAGAAGATGGTGTTTAGAAAAAAGAGGCTCTATCTCTACCCATATGCTTTGGATTGACATTAAGTAAAGTGAAGAAGTTGAAAACATTTTCCATCCTCAGTCAAGATTAAAACATAGAAAACCTAACTATGGAGATTGCCACAAACACACAAAGAATGTAGGATCAAGGACCTAACTATAGCTGATTTCAAATTACAGTCTTTAGATGTAGGGGAGGTCAAGCATGAAAACAAAGTAATCTTATGGAAATCAACTAAAAAAGTGATAGAAGAAGAAGATGAAGACCTTAAGATAGCTAAGGTCAAGATGAAAGTGGAGATCCACAAGCTCAACTACTTTACCAAGAAATTACTTTCCAAGCTAGCAAGTATTTTAGGAATACCACTGACCAGTGATCCCATAACTATAGACTTTCAGGCCACCATCTCTCACTTGTAGGAAGACAATTATTTTGGGAAAATTGGTAGGGATTGGGTTGGAAAACTCAAGGCTAAAGATCATGTAGTTATAGAATAAATATTCAATCCAATTTTGAGGCTTGAGATAGAAAAATATAGCATTATAGAAAATTGGGCAACTTTATCAGGGAAAAAGGCCAAATGTGAAGACTGCATCTCCCTTTTACACATCATCATCCAAATGAAGGTCAAAGTAGTAGTTGAAGCCAAGATTTTATAGAAAGGAGATGAGCCTTTCTTTGAATGGTAACTGAGCTTGCAATTCAAAGTTGATATGATCTCTTCCATAGAAGAAGGACCATTGCAGACAAAAAGAAAGGTTAAAGAATGGCAAGACAAAGATTATGATTTGTTGAAGGGCATGCATACTAAGTCTCAAATAGGTGGACAAGGAAAAGGAGTAGTGGGGGTGACTTTTATGAAAAAGGATTTCTTTGATTACTTGGACAAGTTAACAAAGAGATCTTCTAGCTATCATGATAGAGTCTCAAATCTCCAATGGCTCAATAGATGCATCCATGTGGTAGAAAAGGAAATGAAAGAGTGGTTAAATGCAATCAAAGACTTGGAAAGAGAAAAATACAAGTGGTTTATTAGATACACCAATAGTCATGTCCCTAGACATGAGGAACTCATTCCAGTCATCATTTATACAAAGGCCTATAGAGAAAAATTGGAAAAGGGAAAGAAAGTGAAATGATATTATTCCTCCTCTTTTGTATTCTAATGTGAAATTGTAATTGATAATTGGGTTCTTTCCATTTGTCATTTTTGAGAAGAAGATCAACCAATTCAATCCCTTTTGTAACATTTCATCTCAGAATCCTATATGTACTCAATTGAAAATTAATGAAAATGTTGATTAAATTTTGGTGTGAAATGCTTTAGATTGTAGAGACAACGTGAATGTGTTTTCTATCAATTATTTACTATTCCATTGCATGTCTTAGTTAGAAACATCTCTTTATGTTGAGTTAAACAAATGAATAAATAGAGCTTTGTTCCCTTGTTTAAATATAGTGAATTGAAAATAATCATAGTATTGTTAGAAGTAAAATGAGGTATTTTTAGTAGTGAATCCTAAGATTTTTTCTTTCATTTTATAGTTCAAATATTTTTGTTAAACATATTAGTCATTCAAATATAATTCATTATTGCATCACCAAATTTTGTGAGTTCATAAGATGTGTGGATTTACAGATTTGGTTAGTATTATGACCCAGTTTCTAGCTTGACTTACTTTTTTCTAGGCCTAACTTGGTTTTCCTCTCATGTTTTTGGTCAAGAACAAATTCCATCTTAGAATTAGGAATAAACAAATACATTGCAAATCACAAAGTCAAGGGAGTTGTACCTATAAGTTCAAAGGGAAATTAGTTACTTATTTATAGTTTCCCAACTATTGTAATTAGTCATTGTTCATGAATATTGGGCATTTAAAGAGTTAATTAAAAAAGAACAATCTATTTACCAACAAATTTTTGGTGACTCTGTTGGGGAGATGAACAATCGCTGGACTAAAAGAGCTATAACATGAAGAAAGATGGTGCTACATCATGAAGACATGTTTTTAGTACTCCAACCTAGGGTATTTTTTAGTGGTGAATATTCACTAATTGGCTAGTTTTAGGAAATTTTGGCTAATAATTTAGTTCTTAAAAATATTTTAAATTTCCATATTTTTATTAAATTTAAATAGTTAAAGATTCAACAATTCATAATATAAATTATTTTTTATTTTTCAAAATAATGTAAGATTAGCCTATATTTTCATATCTCTTTTTCAATGGGGGTTGCTTAAAGTTTACCTTGCTCCAACATAACCTTAGATGGATTACAAGGAAGATATCATCTCATCTTTGAATACATTTATTTGGAAGTATAGGAGAAATAGTAAACACTATAGAAATGATAACGAAGTGCTACAAGAAGAAGCGAGAATCGAAGTGCAAGAAAGAGCTATTCAAAAGAGACAGCTTCAAAGAGCACAATGTCAAGTAGTCTAAAGCTTAGAGATAAGATTAATTCAACACTCTATAGCTAGAAATATTCCTTATGAACACCAAAGATGAAGGTGGGTTAGACCCTATTTTTGAAAAGCTTGTAGAATTTGGCTTTTGCATCCTAGAAGCACCTCGATGAAATGGTGATAGGAAGAGTAGGAGCAATCCATCTTATCCCCCAAGAAATCAAACCCTATCACACACTAATTGTTAGGTATTATCTTTATATGGAGTAGTTTCTCCTCTAGTTATCAACTTTCTGCCATATCTTGCTAGGACAATGATGGCTACTCCCTAGGCCATGACAACTGGCCTGTTGCACCTCGTAGCATACCATCTACTCCTATCTAGTTCAAGAAAGAACTTTCCCAAGTTTTTATGTGATGGGAAGGTTTCTACTAATAAAAAAATTAACACCTTCTTTGTGGAAACCCATATCTTAGGAGTGGTACATGAAGACGTAGCAATAAGATTATTTATGAAAACTTTAATAGAAATCACAACACATTGGTTTTATCATTTGGATGATGCCTCAATTATGGATTGGGCTATGATAAGAATGAACTTTAAAATAAGATTCAAAACCATAGAAGATGAACATATCCTACTGGTATAGTTGACATCTATCAAAAAGCAAGCCTTGATAAGTATGAGGGATTTTGTTACTAATTTCAACAAGATCACTAGTAGAATCCCTATTGCTGATAGACCTACTATAGGTAATTTAAAAAAATTCTTCATAAGTGTGATGTCACTAGACATTAACTATTATCTAAGGAGATCTCATCCCATATATTTGGGAGATTCCCAAAAGAAAGAAGTTGAACTAGAAAATGACATGATCTTTGCTAGAAAGTGGAAACAATAGTTCAAACCAATGCAAGTAGTAGTAACACCACTTCATCTGATGAGATGTTGCAAAAATTATCAAATGAACTAGTTTCCATGAAAAGGAAACTTCTTAGATTCAACGATTCCTACTAGAAAAACTTCCAAAACCAACCTATGAGGAATATTGATGGGAAAACTCTACAACTTATTGGTCCATAGTAGAAACTAGCTATTGAAGCCACACCAAAAAATGGGAATATGTGAGTCCTCCATTTAGTGATGGATCATAATAATGAAATTTGTCCTGAGATAGTTTGTATGATGCAATTGTGTCCTCCAATGAGTTGAACACAACAACTTTTGGCTCTAAGTCAAATTTTCACTAGAATGGTGACTCTATAAATTTATTTTTAGAGTAAGAGTTAGACTTAAAAGGGCAGGGTGAATGCTATTCTACTATCGATGGGACTTTTTGTATGGTATTAACTAGAAGCCAAAAAAATAAAAACTAGATTCTTGGTCATCCTCCAAGTGACAATGATGATTCTCCTTCAAGTGATAACAATGTCGATCAAGGAGCCAAAATTCCTTAGTCATGCAAGGAAAATATGTCCTTTGATCTCATTCAATTTTATAAAAAATCTAGAATCCAAACTTCTCCTATAGATTACCTAAAATCACATCCCTCCAAATTAAAAGGATTGATAAGTCATTGTAAAGGAGATAATATAGATTTGAATCATATGTTACGACTAGAGAAGAAAGTGAGTCTTTAACATCTAATCTTTTTGATCAAGAAGAGTCCATAGTTTTGGCAACCTTTCCTAGGTAGAAGACAGACCCATTTTATGTGACACTATAAATAAATAGGTGCAAATCAAGAAACTAGATAATTTATTTGTGTCCTTCAAAAAATGTGATGCCCTATCCTATAGCTAAGGCTCTAAGTCTCAATCTTACTAGGGTCCATGGTGGATGTTACTCCATGGATGCCAAACAAGTCGCACTACTTGGGAAAATCAAACATGCTCAAGTAGCATTAGCCATTCATCCAGAAAAGAAGCTATTGTTGACTATCTTAGTCATAGACATTCTAGCCAACTATGTTTTACTTTTGAGTAGAAGATTTTGTAGAGATAAAAGGAGAAAGAAAATTGGATTGGTTTCAAGTAGTGATACCCATAGAAATCAAGAAAGTGAAATTGGAACTTGAGGAAAAATCCAAGTTTATAGTTCTAAAGTTAGATGATCCTAAATCCCAAATCCTTTACTCAGAATTAGAATCTAGGAATTACAAGTTGTTCATTGAAGATGTAATGGATGACCAAACTGGTGATGAATTGAAGAAGAAGAAACATCATTGATCTAGACATTGGAATTTGATGGGAGTTGTTCATCATCCAGATCTGATATAAGGGTGGTGTTGATATCGCCTAAGGGAGAACTTGAACCCATGGCATTGAAATTAGAATTCAGAAATATGAATAACACAACCAAATATGAAGCTTTACTACTTGAAATAATTGTCACGAAAGAAAAAAATATTAAGATAATGAAGGCTTAGGGAAACATGGAGCTCATCGTGCATCAAATCAAAGGGTAGTACTATATAAAAACCTATAAGTTGAGACACTATAGGAATAGGGTATGGGGAAATATTGAAGGGCTAGATGCATTCTCAATCAAATCAATAGTAAGGGAGATGAATTCTAAAGTAGATTCATTTGCAATTTCTACCTCCTTACTAATTCCCCACCCAAAATTTAAAGATAAGAAGTATCAAGTAGAGGTTATGTATAGACCTTACATGCCTAACAATGTAGAATCTTGGAAAGCATTTGAAAAGGAAAAAATTTTGTAGCTATTTTTGGAAAATGCTAGAAATGTTCCTAAAGATCATTCTAATGAACCCGTTCAAGAAAATCATCATAAGAAGTAGAAGGTGGATGAAATCGATGCTATTCAACTATAAGGTAATATAATTTCTCATTACTTTGTATCATTGGATAAGTTGTTTAATAGACATGATACTTACATTCAGAAAAAGAGGATGGAAAAGGGACACACTACTAGCGAGTTTGAAGGGATAAACATTGGAAATATGCAAAGTCCTCAAATGATCAACGTCAAAAAGTTGTGTCTAAAGAAAACAAAGCAACCAAAAGGATTTTCCTAGAATATCAAGATGTATTCACATGGACCTATGAGGATTTCAAAAGATTTAGGGGTGGGTGTAGACACTCAAAAATGGTTTGCATCTACAACCTCATCACTTCTTCATACTCATTTGTCCCATTTTCTCATTCTACTAACTTCGATCTTTTGGCCAGATTGACCATATTTTGTCATTTATACCCCCTTTCACATCAATTTCATATCAACTCAGAATCATATCAAATTAACTTAAAATTGGTCCTAATCAACCCAAAACATATCAAACATCCCAAATCAATCATCATTTATCTGCTCCTAGGCATTGTTGTGGCTTTCAGTGCCTTGGAAACCTATCAACTTATCAATCTTATCAATCTTACCTTAGTACTATCATGGCTCTTAGTAGTATGTCAAAATATCATTTATGTCATTCAATCTTTGATATTATTGAGGCTTTCAATGTCAGATCATGGCATCAACAACCATTTTAATAATATTGACAGTGTTCGTCGATGTTATTATGATCAAACCTTATCAATCAATTTCAATCCTGTAGCATTTACAATGTTGGTTAAATGTTACATATCATCCAATTCATGTGTCCTTGACATGTTATCAACTTCAATCAATCAATCTAATCATGGCTTTGATCTCTTGGTCATCATCTTATTCAATCTATATCATCATCACATTTTCATCAAAAGATATGGTCGCATTCATTTAATCAATTTGGCCAGTCATCTACTAATTTTCTCTATAGGATTAAATAACCCATAATTTAATTCTATTATTCTCACTAATTATTCTTCCTGATTATCATCCTCAATTAATTAATTTTATTAATTAATTGATTCATTATCTGCAAACCATGGAAATTTACAATTTCCTAAGTTCTATTTTCCATCATTAATTCCATTTTCTACTAATTCTTATTTTGTGGAATAAAAGGATTTTTAATTCAAATATTCCATAAAATATTTCATCATCATGACACTTGGATGTGACACCTTGTGGATTCTCCTTTGATACTTGGCTGAGATTTTTCATAATAAAATATTCTTATCTCTTACGCATGTCCCTATTTGGCTTATTCGTCATAGATTCTTGGCTTTAAGTGGGTTGAGGAATCTTATGATGCGTCATAGATTCTCTTCCAAATTTGACTCTTGTGTGTCATAGAATCTTACTTTTGGCATATTCTATCATATGCATTATAGGAATTATTATTACCTCCTACACATGTCCCTATTTGGCTTATTCATCATAGATTCTTGGCTTTAAGTGGGTTGAGGAATCTTATGACGCGTCATAGATTCTCTTCCACATTTAGACAAATTTGACTCTCATGTGTCATAGAATGCTACATTTGGTATATTCTGTCATATGTGTCATAGGAATCTCTTGCCACATCTCACATCTATGGGTGACGAATCCAATGCTCTCACTCTGAGTGTTAATTATAAAATGAACATTCTTTCTTTCATTTTGGGTCCTTGAATCCTAGAATGCTTAAGTCTTGAATCCTTGAATCTATGAGTTTTTGAGTCTTTACTAATTTGCATTTTGCATTCTCTCTCTCACATAAAATCACACTTCAAGTATTCTCATGGAATTATGACTATCATAGGCTTTTGCTTCAATTTTGTGTGCACTATAGGACACTTTAGAGCTACAATCATTTGGAGAAGAAAGAAGGACATGGGAGCTACAAACGAAAAAGGGAGTTTTTGATTATGTTTGCTTTCTTTTGTTTAGTTTGGCTTTCATGGTAGACTAGTGGGTACTAATGTATGATTATTGAGTTTGTGATTTTCTCATAGTATGTTATGCTTTTAGCCCATTTTTTCTAGTCCTACATTTGGTGAACCCGACGTGAACATGCATATCTAACTTGGGTTTTCTTGTTTGTGCTTGTAGGTGCAAGGAAAGAGCTCACTTGGAAGGGTATAACAACTATCTGCTCTTCCTTTTCACACATAGATTAATCAGGGGGTCCAGTAAAATGCTTATATGTTGTTTTTTCAAATATTCTATTAGCTTGCCGTCCTAGGGTGCACTCTGCTCTATCAAGGCGCACTTGGGACCCCTAGGAGTAGTTTTAGGAGCCCAAAAGACACCAAAGCCTCTTTCTACTATTTCCAACTTACCAACTGCACCCATCTGGGCCCCAACTATGTCATTGATGTACTCTACACTTTTTGGGTGCACTTGGCAGTTTAACTCTAAAAATTTTAGTTTCTAGGTCTTGACTAGGCACCCATTTCCCCACACCCTGCACCTGACTTCCCAACTGCACCCTAAAACTACCAACTGCACCCAAGTGGGCCCCAACTGCATCATTGATGTAGTTTTCACTATATGGGTGCACTTGGGGATGTACAAAGCCATTTTGGCCTTTTGGGGAGCAATTTGCACTGTCAGAGCACATCTAGGTTCACAGTAAGCACCTGCATCAATCAAAATCTGCATTTCAAGTTCCTATCACTCTCTAGGACATAGATAAGTGATTTTTGTGTTACTGATGGTGTATTTGCAGCATGTGGCAATCGTGGGATGAAGACATGATCATAAACTACTAATGCTTTGTTTGCAAGACATTGTCGAAGACTTTGTGTGTCTTTCAAAACTATGTTTGTAGATTTCCTAGATTAGATAACATTTCGTTTGGTGCTTAAAAAGAACCTTTTTCTTTTCTGCCTGGCATGTCTATGGTATTAGATCTCTAGGAGTTGCATTGTTCATATCCTCTCCCCTCTCCATTCGTGGATCTTGGGTGTAAGAGAAATTCGTGTAACTTTTATAGGAGGCCTACCTTGGACCAAGATACTCGATATTGGCTATGCCAGGGGATGACCTCAGAGCGGTAATGGGCCAAAGCTAGGTCAACATTCTAGCCACTATATAAAACTCAATTATAGTGAAAGTTGTGTTGGCGGTATTGCTGCGTGATAGCTCTCCTCCAGTACCCTTATGGTGCATCAAACCCCGGTTCTCAAGGTTGGGAGACCTTCTGCGGAAGTTTATCATTAACTTGCCAAACGGAATGCCCTTACTAAAAACCATGTTTTAGTGGCCAAAATCCTTTCTATCCACTAGCTCAAGGGGTCACCCATGCCCATGTAGACATCCTACATTCTCGTGGTCCTTAGTAGAGGCAACAATCCCTTGGGAAGTCATGCCCCTTGGGAAGCGGATCTTGGTAGCCTCAAAAAGTGAGTGCACTGTAAGGGGGAGCCTGTGATGCCAAGATCCTTGGTTTTCCACTCTAGATAAGCATGGTTGAACTTCAGTTCAAGTAGGAATTCAGTGGATATAGTCCTAAAAGCCTAGGTTGTGGTGTGTTTGTTAACTTTTACAACAGTTATTCTTGTCTTAATGTATCTTGCGTGTGTGTATAACATAATCAAGATAAAAGAAAAAATTTTAAATTTAAACCTTGGATATCATTTGAACTTGTCAAAACATCACACATTTCCAAAACATTTCAACCTTATCAAAATTTTCAAACATTGGTTCAACACACTCAAACCTTGGAAAACATGGTGACTTGTGCTCTTAAATGTGCTTGGCAAAATGTAGATCTCATATTTGCATAGATTTCACTTGCATTCACCCTAGTCCAAGCTTCATTATTACATGATATAGAATTCATATTGCACCTTTTAGTCCTCATTTAGTATCTATTACTTTTCATATTGGATCCATTTAGGTTCAGTTTACTTTCGTTAGTTTTTGCATTCCCATCTCAAAATCAACACTTTGCATTCACCACCTTGCATCCTTGCATACCTATTCATCATTTTGACCACTTTAAAAATAATTTTCAGCATCCTAATCATCATTTTGAGCATCCAAACTAGCCCTAACACTGCCCTCTACCATTTACCTTTCTGTGACATCAATCCTGAAACCATAGCTTCAAAAATTGCCTCAATTTCAGCCCAGTTTACCAACTGCGCCCAGAAACTACCAACTGCACCCAAACTGGATGTAAGTGTGTCAATGATGTAGTTGGTACTATTGGGGTGCACTTGGAACTATTAGGGTGCACTTGGCTACCTGCATGATGATTTTGGGCCTCCGAACTGCACTTTAGGACCCCAAAACTGCATCTAGGAGCCTCTAGACCTACCCATTCTGCACTAGACCCAAAACCATATCTTGCACCCAAAATCCACTTTTTCATCATATGAATTGTCTGTATCACATATCCACTCAGCATCACCATCATTTCAAGTCCTCAAAACATGATTTTGAATCCCCAAAACCTTTGAATTTATTAAAAAATCTAGACAAAGTATAAGTCTTAGAGTATCTCCTAGTGTTGACAGATAATGGATCTTGAATAGTCTTTTTACCTCTTTGCTTATCATTTTATTTGGTCAAAATCTATCTATGTCTTGATATATTTGACCTTTTCATCTTTTATCAATTTGATCTTTTTGTCTTTTATCAGTTTTTGGTCAAGATCCAAAGTCCTTTATCACAAGGTTAAACTCCTAGACAAAATACTTTCTAAAAGGTTTTACCCAGGTTCAAAACTTTCCATATACCCTTGTCATAGCACAATCATATCCCTATCATCCCCAAACATCATTTTGACTTACCCTAGTGGTATATCCCCTTCATATTGCATTGATCAAAATCCTTAGCATCATTTTCACTACCAAACCCTATCAAATTGTCCATCAACCAAATTGCCTTCTTGAGCATTTACCCTCATTTTGCATGTCCCAAACGTCATTAAGAAACCTAGAACACCATCCTTTTCATAGTCTACCTTGCATACACCTACCTTTAGTATCATTACCAAGTCCAAAACATAACCCTAATTGTTATTTTGCATACCCTAGAGTCATTTTTATCCCCTCTAGTCAAACTTCAAAACATCACCTTGTATTTGCATTTGCATAACATCCCTAGGAAATTTTCACTTTGCACATCAAAAACATAATTCATATACCATTTCCTCACATTTCATAACATTCCTAAACACTTAAAAATCCCAAAAACACTCATATCTTTCATACCCAACACTCTAAATCACCCAAAACACTCAAAAATTCTATTGTATTTGCACTCTTAGGTATCATGCCAGCACTTACTAGGGCACAATCAGCTCAAAGACCCAAAGAAATCTATCAACCTTTTTTTTCTAAGGCACAAGCACAACCAAAACCTCATCCAAGACAAAGAAAGAGAAAGAAAATCCAACAAACCTTTGACGAAGACCAAATCGAGGCATCACAACCATTACTAGCAGACCCCTTGAACATGTATCCGCAAGATCCTCATAATCAAGCTATGGCACAAAAAACCTTAAAAAATGCACCTACCATGAGATTTAATCCAAACACTTCCCCCACACATGTGATGGTTCAATGGAGTCCTGACTTTCAACCTATATTTGTGCCAATGCCACCAGGAGGAGGAAGTGTACCAACCTCACCTGAAGATGAACAATCACATTCCTTTGAATTTAGCCAACCTAACACATCGAACATAGAACAAGGTATTGTACACCTAAGTGATGAATCTAACACTGATTATGGCATCACTGATGAAGAAATGGCTAGGGCATGTCAAGATAAAAGTTTTCGCAAGAACTTCAAACGTTTGGTAGCCCAAGAAATTGTCAAATTTAATCCAAACTTGGAAGGTCCTAGGTCCAAAAATCAAACTGACACAACAATTGAAAAGATCCAAACCATGATAAATTTGGAGTTAGACAAGGGAAAATAACCTTTGGAGTTTTCAAACACAATAATGGCACCTATAAGATCCCATCAAGAACCAACAATTGAAATCCTCCGAAGTACATTTGAACACATCAATGTTAACCCCTTGTTTGATGAAATACCACCAATCCCTAAACACCCCAAAAGGATATTAAAACTTGATTTTAGTCACATGATGCAACAAAAAGATGCACCTAAAGGGACCCATGCTCTAGGGATTCCAGACATACCTTCTTTGGAGGCAAATCAACAAAGTACACCTTTGCTCCTAACTTTACCCAGTGCTACAACATCAAACACTATAGAACCTCTCACAAGTACAACATGTGAAACATCAAGTGCAACCATCCCTATGGAAACACAAGCAAAAAGTCTTATTGACATTACACTAGTTCCCAATAGAAATGCAGCTCATAGTCAAGTCAATATGATGTCGCAATCAGGAACATCTAAAACACAAAGGTACCAAAGCAACAATACAAACATGATGTTCAATTCTCAAGGACTTAGTCAACCCCCACAACAACAAAAACCTACAATGGTACAAGGACCCAACACTTCCAAGGCACAACCAAGTCTACATCTGCTTGACACACATCCAACATATCAACAACAACATCAAACACAACGAAAACAACCACAAGTGGGGCAAACATCCAACATTCCTAACACGCAATCCCATATGGACCCACTTGACTTACACACAATTTATCAACAAAAAATTCAATAGAAATTCCAACAACAAAAAATGATGTTCTCTAAACAACAAGAGAAACTCAAGCAATAGTTGGAATACCAAAAATGCCTTGAGTAAAAAGTTGCATACCAGCAATATTTGTTACAACAACAACATGTGCCACAAAAACCTCAACAGATACCTCTAGAACAAAAAGCACACACATGGTCTCACATACAACCAACAGAGGTATCCCAACAACAACCACAACACATGGGACAACAACAACACATGGTACAAAAATCACAGTCAATCCCACAACAAGTGCCACATCGAATGCCACAACAAGTACCCCAACAACAAGGACCTTTATTTCTTTGAGGTGCCAACTTACCTCCACCACCCAGTGACACTTCATCAAACTCATCAGACACAGAAATGTCAGAACCAAGTAGACATAGTTCTCACCACAGCAAACGGTCTACTCATAGACACAAAAGACTTGAAGGAAAGACCATCATGCAAAACCCCAATGAAAAACTACTACAACAATTCAAACAACTTTCCAAGCAAGTCGAGACATTGGGAGTCCAAAAGAAATAGGCTATATATACGAAAAGCGACCTACGTCCTAACCCATTCAATAAAAGTCTGTATATGCCTCCATTCCCAAAACACTTTGAAGCTCCAAGGTTTGAAAAATACCGAGGAAAAGGAAACCCTATTGATCACATTCAAGAATTTTGTGCTTCATGTACTAAACTTAGTGATGAGCCCACTTACCTTATGAGATTGTTCCCTTGTTCTTTAGGTGGACCTGCACTTGAGTGGTACTCCAAACTTCCTGGTAATATCAAATCTTGGTAAGAGCTAGTAGGCAAGTTTATCTCACACTTTTCCTTTAACATTACAAATGAGGTAACACTTTTTGATTTGTTCTCAACTAAACAAAAGATAGGACAATCATTCATCACATTCTCACTGCGTTGGAGAAGCTAGTTAGTCAATGCTCACTAGACATTCTTGAAGAACAACAAGTAAACTTGTACATTGAAAACTTAGTCTCGAACTTAATGTATGAACTCAAAATCAAGAGTCCAAGCAACATTTCTAAACTGATGAAAAAAGGGGCTAGTATTGAAGATGCTCTTATCCATAAGGGAATCCTCAAGATAAACAAAGAAAACACAAACACCAACTCGTCTAATGACAAGGCAAATTTTTTCTCCAAAAAGAAGAATGTGACTAATGATGGCATTGTGAATGCTCGCACAATTAGTAAAACACAACCTCAATTAACTTTGAAAGGTTTAAACCCTACAAATTCACAAACTCCTAATCAAAGAACACCTCAACAACAGAAAACTAAGACTTCCACACAAGACAAAAGACATCCTAGAACCAAAGACAGGAAATTCACACCATTGGGAATACCTCTTGAGACTGCATTGCAATATTTACTGAGTAATAACTTCCTATAGTTACCCCCAATCAAAGATGAACCATTGACTAAAGCTTATTGGTGGGATGACATAAAGTATTGTGATTGCCACTGCACCAAAGGACATAAGACTTCATCATGCTTCCAATTGAAACATGCAATACAAGACCTTATTGATGATGGTGTAATCATAGTTGATCCATCATTGTTAGCATCCAACTCTAGTCATATTATTTTCAAAGATCCTTTGGGTAATCATGACAAAGAAAAACCCTCAAGTTCAAACTCGGACTCACAAGGTAATGTGAATTACACACGCACTAGCTATGACTACACCATCAATTGCTTTAATGAGTCTGACTTCCACATATCCACATTCAAATTGAAGGATGAAGACCCTCGTTGTGTTGTCACTACATGTCATAGAAAGATCACCCTACCTGGAGCCCCATCTAGACCTACTGCTTCTACTAGACCTGCACCCCCAAGTAGACCTACTGCTCCTACTTCATCTAATTATAGCCTTTTTGAACAACTCGGAAAAACCCCTACACAAATATCCATTTTGGACCTACTACGTGCATCCCCCCAACACCAAAAGTTCTTGGAGAAAGCCCTTAAAGAGTCAATAGTCCCAGATAACATGGACATTGCCCAGTTCCAAGCCATGGTTGGAAAACTATCCACCTCATAGCATATCATCTTTTCCCCTTGAGATATTCCTAAGGACAAACCTAACCACAATGATCCCCTTTATCTCGAAGTATTCATCCATAATGCCAAAGTCAGACATGTCTTAATAGATGGAGGAACAGGACTGAAAATCTATACTCTTAAGGTTGTCAACAATTTGGGTTATTCTAAAGATGATGTGGATCCCTCTCGAAGAATCACAATAAAAGCTTATGATGATGGTGAACACTTTTCTAGGGGCATCATCACATTACCTGTCAGAGTTGGTCTAGCTACTGAAGACACATTGTTCCATGTCCTAGACATTGAAATGAATTGCAACATGATACTAGGACACCCTTGGCTTCATGCTATGAAAGTAGTCCCTTCTACATATCATCAATGTTTGAAGTTTTCCTATCACAACATAGAGGTTACCATCCCTGGCGATCAAGATCCTTTCTAGTTTTGTGCTAATCTAAGAGATGCTACTGCATTCCAAATCCCAAAAAACAATGAAGCACAACCCACAAATTCCTCTAAGTATGTGTATGTTGATATACTGCTCAGTAAAGCCAAGGAAAAGATGAAGATTGAAGACAATGGATGTGGAGAGTACTTTATGTCTCAAGTCTCCCACATCAAGGAGTCACCACTTTCTCCCATTAGTACAAATAATTATACTTCTATCAATGAGAATACATCTGTATGTATTGAGAAAGAAAAAGAAGAATGAGAACCCACTTTGATATCTCCTAGCAAGTATGGACATGGGTTTTCCATCATGCAGAAACAAGGCTATAATGGCTATACTGGTCTTGGATCTCAGAAACAAGGAATCATTGAACCTATCACTACAAAAGGACAACCTCCTAGTTTGGGGCTTGGATTTAAACCATTACGAATAGGTCCTCCTAGTACTACGGTACCTATGTGTAAGACTATGGATGTTTTGAACAATGAAAAGGCATCTGAGGATATCCCACCTAAAATCAACAATCCCCTAGCCTCTGAACATAACCTCAAAGCCCCAGTTGAATCAGTTACCCATATATCTACCTTCAACCAAAGCCCATTCAACACTGATGATGACATCTCCTCAAGTTATCCTAAACCTTTGGATTGGGACCAATGTGGACCACTAGTTTTTGATCGATTTGATAATGGTGACACTCTTATAATAGAATTTGAAGGCATTGTGACTAAAGATCATAAAGAAGCAATTTCCTCTAAAGAGAAAACATTGACATACTTTGAGAAGCCTACTCCACCTTCTAGTTACAAAAAAAAAAGAGAAAGAAATAACAAGCATAGGTCTCTTGGTGAAAATTGAAAGGCACCATTAGACCATAAAAAATCAAAAGCTAAGAAGCTCCCAAGGATACAAAATGAAAAGGATAATGCCATGAATATCAATGTTCCAGTGTTCAACATGCCACAAAGTCTTTTAGAACTCTCTCAATCAGTGTTCATGCGGAATGTCATTTGTCCCAACCCTCCCAACCCTCCCTTATATACCTTTGTTTATCCCCCAATACAGCTACCAAATTTTTCCTATAACCAAAATCAGTCCTTTATCCAACAAGCCTTTGCATATGTCATCATCAGTGACATCCCACATGATGTTTCTATTGACCTAATTATCCTTAGATGCCTTGATTCGCAAGAGATAGACATTGTCTTACATACAATACATGTTGGTATCTCTCGAGGCCTTTCTAGTGGTTTGATTTTAGCTACAGACTCAGAACATATCCTATGTAGTTATGGTTAGTCATCGATTCAGAGCTCATTAGCTAGCAGCATCAACAACAGATATCTTCTCAGCATTTGTCAATGACATTCTTGATTCCATCTAAAAGTCATGAAAAAATATCAAGAAAATTGAAAAAAGTCCTAAAAAAATATTTTTAAAAAAATAGTAAAAAGTCATGAAAAAAGAGAAAGAAAAAAGTGAAAAAGGTCATGAAAAAATGGATGCCTTGATGAAAACTTGGCAAATAGGCATCTTCGCACAAAAATTTGAGTCAAGAGAAAAATTTCGTCCAAAAGTGAAAACTTGGCAAACAGGCGCTTTGGGCAAGTACCATGGTGAAAACCTGGCAAACAAGCGCCATGTGTAATAAGTTATTGCTCCTCCATCTATCAAGATTCCATCTGGTCTTTTCCCCTTACATCATTCCTTGATCATATCCTTCATATTGCAAGACATCGTTGGTTCCTTATCATGGCTCACGAACTGGTTAATGTCCTTTGTTACCTTGCCTAAGCATCACTAGTCTGCACACACACTCTGTCATTGGCCTTTGTACATAATTTGCATCTTCTCTAGGGGCATATTACCTACATGGTGCATGAGTTTGAATTTGAACTGGGGGCATATCCCTAAGTGTTTTTTATCCATTAGACCTATCGCATAATGGATTGGAGCTAACACTTGTTTATGCTTATACGATCCTGAAAAAATCCCTAAAAATCATAAAATGTCCTGAGAAAATCACTAAAAATCACATAATGTCCTGAAAAAATCCTAAACATTCACATAATGTCCTGAAAAAATCCTAAACATTCAAATAAAATCCTGAAAAAATCACTACAAATCATAACATGTCCTGAAAAAATCACTAAAAATCATAAAATGTCTTGAAAAAATCCCTAAAAATAATAAAATGTCTTGAAGAAACTAGTCACGCAAAAAAATCAAATATCCGAAAAAACCCTAAAAATCACAAAACCCATCAAAAATTTGCAATTAACCTTGTACATACTCACTCTAGATAACCACCCCTTTTGCATAAACACTTACACTTTGCAGACTGAAAATCAAAGCACTACACTTCAATGCCAATCACACTATCTGGGCAATGTGAACCAACAATCAATGCAACAGATCACTATGAACTTATCCTTTGAATCCACAAATAGTGCTACCACATTATCAACCTGTCAAACACCATCTAAACACCTAACACACTAAAAAACAAGTAATAATGGACAAGGATAGCTGTTGGCTCATGCTGTTTAGTGAGTGATTTATTTTTTGCTTTGTTTTTCTTTGATCATGTTCCTATGCCACTTGATGATATAAAATTGATCTATGAGAGTGGCTGGGATGGTTCATGGTCATCTTTTTCCATTTATGTCTGTTATAATGTACTTTTGAGAGTCTGGGGCATGTACATGTGCCTCAAGAAGGACGAGGTCATTCTTTGTTTGCGTCGTGCTTGTTTACGCAAAAGGCTTGCATTTGCGCTTTAGCCCTTTATGCCATGATGCATTGCATTCCATTTGCCATATCAAAATAAAGCTCCATTTGCAATATAGTGCACTTTCTACAAGAAAAAGTCTTTCCATCATACTAACATCTCCTTGTCTCATCTTTTTTTTTCATCTCATTCTCCATCACCATGATCATGTCTTCTGATTCACCAAATCATCTTCATCTTGCATTCATGCATTCTGGCATCATCCAGCGCTATCAATCAACTTTCTGTGGCTTTCCACCTAGTTCAACATCAGTCTAACATTTGTCTCATCATCTTTGACCAAATACGACCATTTTTTATGATTTCCCTCATGTTATAACATCTTTCCATCATTTTGGGCATGCACGCACAGTTTTGGGTCATTCCATCAGTTGCTATGGTTTTGTATTCTTGTTGTTGATAAATTGACTTATCATATGCTTATCTTAGTCAGTTTCTTGAGGGGGCACCCACATATATCATCCCTACTAGGGCATGTTGTAGCTTTCTCATTAGTTATTCTTTGATACAATGCTCTAAATCACATTGTATCAAAGAGGGGCAAAATGTAGACACTCAAAAATGGTTCGCATCTACAACCTCATCACTTCTTCATACTAATTTGTCCCATTTTCTCATTCTACTAACTTCGATCTTTTGGCTAGATTGACCATATTTTGTCATTTATATCCCCTTTCACATCAATTTCATATCAACTCAGAATCATATCAAATGAACTTGAAATCAGTCCTAATCAACCCAAAACATATCAAACATCCCAAATCAATCATCATTTGTCCCCTCCTAGGCATTGTTGTGGCTTTCAGTGCCTTAGAAACCTATCAACTTATCAATCTTATCAATCTGACCTTACTACTGTCATGGCTCTCAGTACTAGGTCAAAATATCATTCATTTCATTCAATCTTTGACATTATTGAGGCTTTCAATGTTAGATCATGGCATCTTCAACCATTTTAATAATATTTATAGTGTTTTTTGATGTTATTATGATCAAACCTTATCAATCAATTTCAATCCTATAGCATTTACAGTTTCAGTTAAATGTTACATATCATCCAATTCATGTGTCCTTGGCATGTTATCAACTTCAATCAATCAATCTGATCATGGCTTTGATCTCTTGGTCATCATCTTATTCGATCTATATCATTGTCACATTTTCATCAAAGGATATAGTCGCATTCATTTAATCAATTTGGCCAATCATCTACTAATTTTCTCTATAGGATTAAATAACCCATAATTTAATTCTATTATTCTCACTAATTATTCTTCCTGATTATCATCCTCAATTAATTAATTTTATTAATTAATTGATTCATTATTTGAAAACCATGGAAATTTACAATTTCCTAAGTTCTATTTTCCATCATTAATTCCATTTTCTACTAATTCTTATTTTGTGGAATAAAAGGATTTTTAATTCAAATATTCCATAAAATATTTCATCATCATGACACTTGGATGTGACACCTCATGGATTCTCCTTTGACACTTGGCTGAGATTTTTCATAATCAAATACTCTTATCTCTTACGCATGTCCCTATTTGGCTTATTCGTCATAGACTCTTGGCTTTAAGTGGGTTGAGGAATCTTATGACGTATCATAGATTCTCTTCCAAATTTGACTCTCGTGTGTCATAGAATCTTACTTTTGGCATATTCTTTCATATTCATCATATGAATTATTATTACCTCTTACGCATGTGCCTATTTGGCTTATTCATCATAGATTCTTGTCTTTAAGTGGGTTGAGGAATCTTATGACGTGTCATAGATTCTCTTCCACATTTAGCCAAATTTGACTCTCATGTGTCATAGAATCTTACATTTGGCATATTCTATCATATGTGTCATAGGAATCTCTTGCCACATCGCACATCTATGGTTGACAAATCCAATGCTCTCACTCTGAGTGTTAATTATAAAATGAACATTCTTTCTCTCATTTTGGGTCCTTGAATCCTAGAATGCTTAAGTCTTGAATTGTTGAATCTTTGAGTTTTTGAGTCTTTACTAATTTTCATTTTGCATTCTCTCTCTCACATAAAATCACACTTCAAGTATTCTCATGGCATTATCACTATCATAGGCTTTTGCTTCAATTTTGTGTGTACTAAAGGCAACTTTGGAGGTACAATCATTTGGAGAAGAAAGAAGGACATGGGAGCTACAAACGGAATAAGGAGTTTTTGATTATGTTTGCTTTCTTTTGTTTAGTTTTTTTTTCATGGTAGACTAGTGGGTGCTAACATATGATTATTGAGTTTGTGATTTTCTCATAGTATGTTATGCTTTTAGTCCATTTTTTTGGTCCTATAGTGGGAAGACAAAGCATCAGATTCCCTCAAAGCCTGATACAACTTCATTTGTACAAAAGGAGAGGGATTACAACCTAAAGGTAGCTATCGCCATATTTTCAAAAGTTGAATAAAATGCTTAAGGTTGCAAGAATCATTTATCCTATTCATCACTTTACTTGGATAGCAAGCATAGTTCTTGTCAAGAAGAAGAATGGGGAGATAAGGATTTGTGTGGATTTTTGAAACATAAACCAAGCACATTTGAGATATAACTATGCCATCCAAAATATAGATCATCTACTATAAATGGTCATGGGGACTAAAATGATGTCTAGGCTTGATGACTTCTTACAGTATAGCTAGATGAAAGTGGAGGAGAAGGACCAACACAAGATGACTTTTACCACTCCCTAGGGAATGTTTGTGTATCGCTAAATGCCATTTGGTCTTATCAATGCTAGTGTCACTTTTCAAAGGTGTATGAATGAATCTTTCTATAAAATGAAAGATAGAATCATTATCATTTACATCTAGGACCTTACTATATTCATGAAGAAGAGGAAAAGTCACATAGAAGATTTGAGGAAGGTATTGTAGAGATGTCGAGAACATAGAATTTCTCTAAATCCTAAAAAAATTATCTTCTATGTGACAAAAGGAAAGTTTCTTGGCCATATAGTATTGCAAGAAGGTATTAGAGTTGATCTTGAATGAATTGAAGCTATCCAAAGACTAAGTCTATATATAAATAAGACAAGGGTTAAATCATTTTTTGGCTAGGAAATTTTTGTTAAAAGATTTGTGCCTAATTTTTCCAAAACCACTAAATACATTGTATACATAATGAAAGGGAATTCAAACTTGAAATGGAATGATGCTAGAAAATAAGCCTTCAAGGATATAAAAACTATCATTTCCCATGCTCTAGTCTTATGTCATCCAAACTATAGATAAGATTTCATAATCAATTGCTACGCCTCTAAATACACTCTATCAACCATTCTCATGCAAGACAAAAAAGAAGGGTTACAAGCTTCTATTGCTTTCATGAGCACACCCTAAAGAACCATGAGCTAAAATACTCTTAGATTGAGAAGCACACTTTTTCCATGGTACAAGCCCTAAAAGACTTCAAATTTTATATCCTGCGCTCTCATTCTGTAGTTTATGTACCTGATGTTATAGTAGAGAGTGTGCGAACTCAAAAATATGTAGGGTGCAATAACAATGGGAATATGGGTAGCTAAGACACATCAATATGACATTGAAATAAAACCCATGAAACTAGTAAGAGGTAATGCATCACGTAAAGCCATAGGAAAAAATGGAAATAGTGAAGACCAGAGGAAAAATAGTTAGTTTTGGCTATGAGTCTACAAGATCCCTAGTTCAAAGATATCACATATCTCTTAACAAGTGGAGAATTCCCTGAAGGATTGACAGTGAAACAAAGAAGAGATCTTAAATTAAAATTTGCAAAGTATATGATCTAGGATGATCAACTATACAAAAGAGCCATAGATGAGACTTTTGTTAGTTGTGTAGAAAAACAACAAAAAGAGAGACTACAAAAGATATTTCATGATGAAGTGTGTGACAAAAATTTCTCATCCTTAGTCACCACTTTCAAGATATTGGGACAATGTTACTATTAGCCCAAAATGTTAAGAGATGCTTACCAATGGGTGTCAAAATGTGAAAAATGCAAAATGTTTACAGACAAACCTTAGTTAGCCGCACTACCTCTCAGACCTGTAGTAATCGAAGGTCCTTTCTAACAATGGGGTTTCAATTTAATTGGTCTCATTAATCATACATCAAGCTCTAGTCACATCTACATCACCACTATGACAAATTACTTTACAAAGTAGGTAGAAGCAAACGCAACCAAGAAAACCACTTCCAAAGTAGTTTGCAAATTCATAAAGGAGAACAAATTGATTAGGTTTTGCATACCTATTAAACTAGTAATGGATAATACAACATATTTTTCTTCAGTTGAAATTACTAAGTTCTTTTTTTAGTATGGCATGATAGTCAATCGGCCATCTAACAACTTTTTTCAAGGAAATGGTCAAGTTGAATCCAACAATAAGAACCTAGTAAACATCATTAAAAAATTGGTATTAGATAATCATAAGAGATGGCACAAAAGTATTCATGAAGAACTTTGGACGGACAAGGTGACCCTAAAGAGGGCAATCAAAATTTCCTTGTTTGAACTAGTTTATGGAGCAAAAGCTAGTCTTTCCTTACCCATGGAATTGGCCAGCAATAGATTAAGAATACTGATCAAAAAATATATTTACAAAGATGGTGTAGAGAAGAGAATCCTATATTTGAGTAAGCACAAGGAAGAAAGAGAAGAAATTATAGATCATATTACACACCACCAAATGCATGTAAATAATTTTTTTGACAAAAAGACTAGATCATGAAAATTTATGGTGGAGGGTACAATCCTACTATGGGAAAAATGAAAGGCACCAAAAGGTATACATGGGAAATTTGACACACTCTAGAAAGGACCATTTATCATCCATCAAGCCTTTGAAAAAAATGCATTTAAATTGGTGTATCCAGATGGTGAAGTGCTACCTCTGACCTACAATGGTCGAGACTTGATGTTGTATCAAATTTCAAATTGAAAATAGGTAACCCCTATATTGTATCATAGTTATGTTTTAGTTAATGTTTTTTTTTCCCCCTTAGTTAGGCTTCTTTTTTTGTCTACTTTAGTTATGTTGTGTAGCCACTTTTAATATTTGTGAAACCAAAGATATTGCATTCCTTTCTTGGACATGAGAATATCCAAGTCCCCAGAGAGCCATCTATTGCCCCACCTTTTTTTTCTAATTTATTCAAAAAAGTGAGTTCTGTGTGTTTTTAGATGGATTTAGTTTTTTTCCCATTGATGTTTGAGTCTAGGTCTAATTTCCTAAATGCTAGGTAGTCTTTGTCAAATTTTCCCTTAATGGCTTCTACATTTTCAAAGCTAGGCAGGTTGTTGCCTTTGTCTTGCAATTTGTTGGGTAACTATAACACCCAATCTAATAGAGATCAATTTTGACTCATTGCAGATAAATCATACTCACTACTTCATTCCCATGTTCTTGAGAGCTCTCCAAATTTTGCATGTTCGTACAACACTAGCAATCTGAAAATCCATCGCTATGCTTTCAGTAAAAATTGACAGTCGGGTGAAGCCACTTGATGTTATATCCATATCTAGTAAAATAAAACATTAGTAGAAAATCTCATGTTTCCTTCTCCTTAGTGATTTTTCGACCCATGAAGGTGACTTTCTGTAGGAGCTCAATTAAAAATGTATCCATTCTAAAGATATTCAAATGCCATAAATTCCTAAGTAAATTAGTGTGTTAATTTGAGATCAAACTCCCACGCACAATATAGATTCATTGGTACTCAAGTATAATGTCTTGGTAGAAAACCTTAGTTCTATTAGTGTAGTTTTTAGATTTCCTAGTGGGTTATTTATTTTTCCCTATATTACTAGGTTTCTCCTACACTTTTATTAATCTCGCTTAGGTTAATAAATCATGTCTCATTAGGTGAGTGGTTGCAAGGTGTCACCTTCCTATATGTGCACATCCATTAGCTATCTTGGGAAGGTACTTTCATATATTTAGTTTGACAGATGGTTGGTCCTCATTGGTTGGTGTTGCCACCTACTCCTTTTTCCTAGTCTATATAAGTATGCTACCTAGCTTGTATTTGCGTGTCTTGCTTTTGCATCCTCTTAGTGTTGTTTTTCTTCTAGAATTTGCATTACTCTCTTGGAGACTAACTCTATGTTGTTATTTTGATTTTGTATCATTTGCATTCATAGTTTAGATATCTATTCTTTGCACTAGTTTTTTGGCTTATTAATCTTTTCAAATTCTAACATGGTATCAAAGCCATTCTATGTGCACGAGTACATTTTAATTTCCTTATTTGAGAGATGAGAGGTGGGGGGGGGGGGGGGGGGTGTGAGGGTGGCTAATAAATCTTATTGTAGGCTTTTGAAAAATCTAGTAGGGTCTTCACTTGCATCTTCAAATGATCTTTAGAATAAAAACTATTTTACAAAAATATTTTTAAACTCTAGGGTTTCCACATGTGTTTTATGAAATTTGGGTGATTCCAACATTTTTAGTTGTTCCAACATGTCCAAGAGGCTTTAGAAAGTCAGATTTGGCTTTTGTTTCACTGAAATTGGAGATCATCATACACAACTATGGAACAAAGGTTTCAATCTCAAATCTGATGGATGTGAAGAGGGATTTTCTTCATGGTGACCTTCATGAGGAGATCTACATGGAGTAGTCATAGGGCTTCATTCAAGACTATTCACTTGTGTTCCATCTTTTGATATTTCTCTATGGCCTCAAATAGGCTCCTCAGGCTTAGTACACCAAGATGGACTCCTTCCTTCTATTAGTTGGGTTCATTTGGTGTCATTCTAATCTCAATGTCTATATTTTGCAACACAATGATGCACTCTTAGTTTGTGTTCTATATGTTGATGACTTGCTCCTCACCTGAAGTTCTTCATCCACCATTAAGGCTATCAAAAGCACCCTTGATGATAGTTTTTTGATGACTGACTTGGGCTTGTTGCATTACTTTCTTGGGATTGAAATCTTTCAATCTCCTTCTAGGATCATCATCACACAGTCCTAGTATACTCTATATTTACTCTCAAGGTTTCATATGGCTAATTGTAAGCTTTATTTGACTCCCTTCCTTTCTAGAGACAAACTTGAGGCTCAATGTTCTTCTCCACTTGTTGATGGCACTTTGTACTAACAACTTGTTGGAAGTCTCATTTATTTGACTCATACGAGACCTGACATTTCATATTCTATAGGCATGGTCTCTTGATTCATGTAAGAGCCTCATGAGCTACACTAGAAAGCAACCAAGTGGATCCTTCACTACATTCAGGGTCCTCATAGTTGTGGGATTCACTATGTAGCAATTATTGAGATTAATTTGCTGGGCTACATAGATTTAGATTAGGTGGGTGATTCTTATGATTGCAAGTCTACTTAAGGTTATAGCTTCTCACATGGTTTAGGCCCTATTTTTTGGTCAAGAAAAAAGAAGTTTTCTATTGCTCTATCTTCTACTAGAGCTGAGTATCAGGAGATTGCAAATGCCACCACTAAGGCCATTTGGCTTCAACATCTTCTCACTAAATTTGGTATCTACAATAGATGACCATTAGTCATATTTTGCGACAATCAAAGTGCCATTCAAATCCCGTAGAATCTATTCCATCATCAACAAACCAAACACATAGAGATCAACATGCACTACATTTAGGAGCTCATCCATGGCCATGTCATCAACCTTCACTATTGTTTGACTTCTGAGAAAGTTTCTAATATCTTCACCAAAACCTTCATTATTAGCAAGTTCCTTCATTTGCAAGCTTTGTTGGGGGTGTGGGATGCTTCATCTTTTGGGGGCGCTTCGTCCTCTCAATTAGAGTCCTGACTCTTTTTTAAGGGGGTCTCTTTTCTCTCTCTTTTAAGGGGAATTTTATGTACATTGGTACCTCATCAAGCTTGAATTTCCATGACCCATTTCTACATCTACCTAAGCTTTTCTTACGGGGGGTTGTTAGTGTAGTTTTCTAATTTTCTATTGGGTTATTATTTTTCCCTAGATTACTAGGTTTTTCCTACACTTTTATTAATGTCACATAGGTTAGTAAAGTATGTCTTATTAGCTGAGTGGTTGTGAGGTTATAAATTTGATTGATTGATTTATATTTGAGTATAAATTTAATATATGTAGTTGAATTTATCTTAGTTTGTCTTTGATTTACATGACTAGTGCCTTATCCATTGCTACATAGAGTCAACTATTAACAGGGTATCTAATTCAAATAACTTGTAAATGAATTTTATCAACTATAATCATCAATTCCCATTCTTATGAAATTTCCCTTTTATAAACCCATGGACCCTACTGATTCATTGAAGCACTTCCTTAACTCCTTGAATTAAAAAGAAATAATAGAATCAATATACAACCTATCCAGATTGTATTCAATAAATTAAAGCTTATTTAACTAATCTCAAAGTAAAAAGAATCATAAAATGGAGAAAGAGATTGATAACATAGATGTAGTATAAGTGCAATTTTGTATTATCCTTTGAAAAGACTGATACCATAACTAATATAAATTCAATGTAACTCATAATATCCTGTTGATTTTTCCATTGATATGAAAACATCAGAAAATTACAAAGCTTGAAAGTAAACTTTGAAAAACTACACATAAAATGGAATGACTGCACTTTTGAACAAAGCACAATTATAAAATTCTTGGACCTTTTCTCTAACCTTGGGATCTCACTTATATAGGGTGAGATGCAACAAGCTTTAGGTATAGATAACTGATAGTTGTCCTTAAGATATAAAATATCTACTTTGTTATTATCACAAAAAACAAAAATTGGTGTAGTAGGATGCCTTCATCATTGAGATCTCTAGTGGGACCACCTTCTGCTGCGTCCTTTTACAACTGAGGATCTCATGATTGACCTTGATGATTTTGCAACTCCTTGAAGGATGTAACTAATGGAACTACATGTGATGGATCTAGCTCATATGTTTGCAGAGTGACTTTGACTCAAGAATTTCCATCCACATCATCACATACTACCAAAATTATAGTTACATCTGATTCTTTTGTTGTTGTGTCATTAGTTTGAATTTTATTGCTTGCAACTGCAATTGGTTGCTAACCTTTTCTTTCTTCTTCTTTTATTGATGTGTCAATAATTTGTAATTCATCCTATTCCATATCTTCATCATCAGTTTCAACGTGTTCTAACTATTTTGCATCAATAAGCTCTACCATCCACTTGTCAAAAAGTGTGTCATTTGGCCAAACAAATTGTAGAATGACATGATGCTTTTTCATCACATATTCTCCCATTTATCAATTTTAATAAAATATTGCCTTAAATAATCAACGAATAATCAATCTTTCACAATTTCCTCAGTCATGGATGCCTACCATTCATTTTCATTTTCATTTATGACTTCATTCATCCTTAAAAAGAATAAGTCATTCAATTCTTGGTCCCATTCCCCTTTACCTTTCAATTTATCCCTTTTGTCTATGGCATGTGGGAAAATTCTAAAAGTAACACTTCTATATTTGTCCAAATAATTTATGATCTTGCTTTATAGCTTAGTTCTTTTATTATCAAATTCTAAGAGATCATTAGCAACATCACAAGTCTTTTCTATATGCTCATAGGATAAATTGATAACAGAAAAACATAAAAAAGTAACCTCTTTACTCCTTTTACTGCATTTGTTAACAATTGGCTTCAACACTTCATCATTTGCCTTTATCTCATCCCAAACCTTTATTGCCTTTGCTAGTTTCTCATAAAATAATGTCCAATCAAATTTATCAACTAAGTACATGAGAGCATTTCTTAGCTTATCTTCATATTTCACCTCAAGCACT